>JAVQKC010040671.1:0-10870 GCA_036025475.1 Philypnodon macrostomus
CCTCATCAGCCACTGTTTATCCAGGACGATGAGGTGGAGAGGGTGAGCAGCTTTAAGTACCTAGGGGTCCACATCAGTGATGACCTCACCTGGACACTGAACACCACACAGGTGTTAAAGAAGGCTCAACATGACCTCACCTGGACACTGAACACCACACAGGTGTTAAAGAAGGCTCAACAGAGGCTGTATTTCCTGAGGAGGCTGAGGAAATTTGGGATGTCACCCAACATCCTCTGCAACTTCTACAGCTGCATCATTGAGTCTATCCCGACCAGCTGCATCACCGCGTGGTATGGTAGCACAACTGTGAAGGGCCGCAAATGCCTGCAGAGAGTGGTAAAGACCGCTACTAAGATCACTAGAATGCCACAACCCTCTCTGCAGAGCATCTACCATCGCAGAGTCTACAGGAGAGCTGCCTCCATCATCAAAGACCCCACCCACTCTAGTCCTGGGTTAGACCTGGTTTTAAGCCTGAGTTAGACCTGGTTTAGTCCAGGTTTAGTCCTGGGTTAGACCTGGTTTAGACCTGGTTTAGGCCTGGGTTAGAAAAAGACCAAAGACTTTTTTTAGTTATATATATAGTTTATATGTATGCCCATATAAGGTATTATTGGAATGTTGTCATGAGAACAGTAGAACAGTTGCTATGGTGATCTGTGACATCACAGGTCTAGAATTCTAAAAGCCTGTCTAGACCAGAATGTACAGCTCAGAAGTCAGTTGAACCTGCGACAGGGAAACCACACTTTTAACTCAAGAGAGATTTTAATCAAAACACCTTCTCAAATCTAACCCAGTTCACCCCAGTACAATCACTCATCATTGCATCGAGTAAAGAACTACAAGAGGAGAACTACAAGAACGATATCACCCAGGTATGTATCCAACTGATGTATTTTTTTTAGAACACAAGTATTTAAACAACTAATCGATAACATTTAAAATGACTGCAACAGTGTGTTAAATATCGGATATATAAAAGCATTTATCATATTAACAGCCACCTTGATCAAGTATCTCACATGTTTATATAATACAAGCACTTGACTGTGACCAGCTCAATCAAAAGTTGGGACAGACATGTGTTGTTGAAATTGTATTTCCATAGTCCATAGTCTTGGGTGTTCAATGTTAATTTATGACTGCTCCCAAAGCAGCACCTAGTTTAATCTCTGTGGTGTTGTTCGTGTCTGCCAAAGTATTTGTCAGACAGTTATTATCATTAATAAGTTTGGAATTTAGTATATGTTTATATATATGTATATATTTAATAATGTAATTTTTCAGTGAACAAATGAACAAGCGAAAAAATGAACAACTGAACTAATGAAATACTAAACAAATGAAGTGAAGAAGTGAACAATTGAACAAATGAGCAACTAAAGAAATGATGAAATGAACATCTGAAAAAATGAACCAATAAACTCATAAACATATGAACAAGTGATCAAGTGGAGGAGTTGAAGTACCTCAGGCTCTTATTCACGAGAAAAATGGAGCGTGATATTGACAGGCGGATTGTACAGCCTCTGCAGTCTCTCAAAATGAGTTTCCTCCGCAGGGTGGCCAGGCGCTCCCTTAGAGATAGGGTTACAAGCTCCGTCACTCAGGAGGAGCTCAGATTAGAGCCGCTGCTCCTTCACATCTCATACTGCTCATATTTTATGAGCAGTATGAGATGTGAAGGAGCAGCGGCTTTTGACTGCTCCCAAAGCAGCACCTAGTTTAATATCTGTGGTGTTGTTCCTGTCTCGACACACTGTTTTCACCGATATAATGAGCAATTAAGCCTCTGCCCCCAAGCATGACAAACCTGGGAAGGGTTTATTTGACTTTTTTGATTTGCCAAATTTTGTAAAATTCCCAAAGACTATATACTTCTTTCAGTCTATGGGGGCGCTATAGAGGTAACTGACATCATATTAGTCAGATGTGTTCAGGGCCGTGGGGTAATTAGGTATTTCAGGTTTGAGCCTAATCGGACAAATATATGTACTAGATAGAGGCTGTCAAATATACTTGACCTCCCAATCTCAATTAAAAATGTCCGACTTCCTGTTTGTTGTAGGGTGGGGTCATAATAATATTTTATGTTGGGTACACTGTGGAGGATCACTGTACCACGTTTCATTGCTCTCTGCCAAATTAAGTGGGTCCAGGGTCCCATAGGGGTCATAAACATGAGGGCGCTATATAGACACTTTATTTATTTTGATTCCATAAAATTGTTGTTTCGTCGATATAATTATGCATCATATCTGAGAGCACATGACAGGTCATATGTGTAATATAGCAAATTGAAATGCTCATCAATCATAATATTTCATGAGCATAAGCAACACCTGTGTGTGGGCCTGTGACACTCTGTTCTGTTCTCATGCCACAGCTGTTATGGGGCAGACTGGAGCCCACAGACAGGCAGATGGTGTTCACAACCAGGGCACCACAGTCACCCGACCCGGCCCGGAGGAGGAGGTGAGGACAACAGGCACATCTTTACACGATAGCCTGTCAGGTAAGAGCATATTAAAGAGACCTCTGATGAACATGATCTGTGATTGGTTGACTGTTGGGAAAGCGCGCATGGCCCCTCACAGAATTGAAGTCTGGTCCAAGTCAGAATTTGAATATTCAGTTGTTCAATTATATATTCATTCATTCATCTTCTTCATTGCAGGAGCAACTATGGGTGTTAGGTGAGGTACACCCTGGATAGTGGCCAGCTTGTTGAAGGGCTGACACGGAGTCATACGCAAAACCATACACTCTCACATATAAAAAGAGGTAATGTTTTTGATTTGTCTGTCCTTTAGCAACTATACACAATAACTTTTGAGTGGATTTGGATGAAATGTTCAGGGAAGGTCAGGAATGACACAAGGAACAACTGATAAAACATTTTAATTGATCCGGATCACCGTCTGGTTTCAGAATTATTTTGAAAAGAATGCCATCTTTTAGCAACTTTACTCAAAGAATACTGCACCGATTTGGATGGAATGTTCAGGATAGGTCAGAACTGACAGGAAGACCAGATGATACAATTCTGGGAGTGATCCATGGAAATCAGCTGCCGTATGGAGAAATGACACAACTGAAACTACCAAAGACATTACCAAATCCAAACTCTAGATATGTTGTACCCTAACAGTGAATGTGACGAACTCCTGCTGAAGTAAGTCTGCAGTTTGAAATTAAGTGATGGGCAGAACTAAACAATTCTCACCACATCTGCGTTTGTACAAAAGAGCTCATGAAACGCTCTGTATCTGATAATCTCAGATGAGAAATAAAGAGCACAGATAACAACATGTGAAAGTGTGCTGTTGGAGATACTTAACACTGCTTTGATCAAAACAGAGGCGCAACACACACTTTGAGAAGAAGAAAACACTACACTAGGCTGCTAACAAGGGCCACAGTGAAGATAGAGCAGGTCGTCCACTAATGTGAAGGCTTTACCTCCACGCCAACCATTTCATCCTGCCGTTGTATCCATGGGCAAGATACTTCTAACCTGGCAAAAAAGTTTGTGTTGTGCATATCGTTGTGTCCTTGGGCAACACACCTTACCCACATTACTGATGTACAATGTAGTTGTGTGATTGGTGTTTGGTGGTGGTTAGAGAATGACATGTCCTCTATAACGTCCATGGTGCACACCAAACTGACTTACAACGTCAACAGTGCCAAACTCTCTGACCGTGTCCGACAGCCAATTTCCAAGTGTCTTTACAAGGAAATAACCAATCATTCTACCACTGAGCCACTGCTGCTCTTGATTCACTGTGGTCTTAAGGCCAATTCATACTCCGAAAGAAGTGAGAACTTTTCATGCACACAGGGGGTTGCGAGATTAAAAAATTCATATATATTTCTATTATTTCATTTCAGCAGTTCTTGCAGGTTGTTCTCGATACATCAGCTGATCTTTTTTTTGGTGTGGTTTTCTACAGTAGCAGATAGGCTTTTGATGATCAGCTAGCTGAGTCAGTGAGCGCTGTATTCGTTGCTGTAGTGCTCCATGTTCACATGAGAAGACACCATTTTGTCTGTTTCACAATTCGGGCTAAGCTAAGCAACGATAGCCACCAGAACTGTTAACCACTCCAGCAACAAGCAACTTTGAGGCTGACTATATATAAATAATAATAATATAATAATGTCCATTCAATACTATTTATTCAGTCTCAGAATAGTCCTAGTTCATATGGTCTCGGTTCCTATGTTCTTTCCTACAGTCCTTTCAGGTCTGGGAATAATAGACTACCTCAGGATTCGAAACAATACACCAGTGGTTCCCAAATTGGGAGGCCCCCAGAGCCCCTACAGCATGTCTTTAAAAATGTAAACAATTATATCACATTTAATCAAATATCACTTCAAGCTATTTGAAGAGAGTGTTGTTTCCAATGTTTATAGAAAATTTAATGAAATGACAGCTTCAGCCCCTCTGCTAACATACCTCAGTATGTTTAGTACTGCTGTTATACCAAAGTATCATTCAGCCCACTCTACTGTATTATTCCACCTGCTTTTAAAATCTACTCTATGTCAAAACCTGCGCTAAACTCACAAAGGTCACCAATACTGCAGATAAAGTCTCCCCACACCTCACCTCACCTCACCTCACCTCACTGAATAACAAGGCCATAGCCCGCATTGCACTGACCATAGAACAGGACTCCACTCATCCACTCAACAAACACCTCGCCCCTCTGCCCTCAGGATGGAGGTACAGGGCGCTGAGGTGCAGGAGGAAGCCTGAATCCCTCAGTAAACAGACCCCGCTGAGAGCACTTGGTGTCATGTCTAAGTCTAGAGTTTATTGTGTTGTCTTGCATGTATATGTGTCACGGTTATCAAAAGACCCAAAAGCAGAAACACAGCAAGTACAAAGTCTTTATTAGCAGGGAAGTAGCTTGAATGTGGCTGGGAGTAGGCAAACACCCAGAGACAGACCGGAGAGTGAGTGAATCAGCCAGCAGGCAGGCAGGCGGATCCTGGACACAGAGGACAAAGGTAAAATCCACGAAAAAGGTGCTGCTACTAACTGTGCTAGTAGACATAACAAACTGGCGAGGAGTGGCTGTGAAGATGGACCTCTTATACTGCCGTTGATTGTAGATGTGATCCAGGTGAGCCTCACTGCAGCTCTGAGTAGCCACGCCTAAACAGGTGAAGGCAGGCACACAGAAGGGAGGGGGGACAGGGAGAGAGAAGACTGCAGACTATGAAAATATGACAATAAAGAAGATTTCAGATTTGGGGGGCTGCAGATAATTTTCAGATATTGAAGGTGGCCTCAGCATGTTGACTTTGGGAATGGCTTCAATACACGATACAATGGCTCACGCTACCGATAAAATCATAATATGGTGATTCTGCGATAATCGATACATTGCACATGGTATACAATATATATCACTGTTTTAAAATGAACTAGGACCGTATTTAAACTGTATTCCAATGAATGGATAAAAATTTTTTTTATCTCAAACAAGTCGACTTTCTCCCACGGACCCACCACCCGCGGAAGGTACCATGGTGCAATGTGGATCGGGCGGTGGTCGAAGGCAGGAGTTCCCTGCTTAGACTGCTGCCTCCGCGAACCGGTTTTGGACAAGCAGAATATGGATAATTTGTCCCACCCCTAGCCTGTGCTCTGAGCCTGTGTCCCTGTGTAAATCTGACAATATAGGCTGCTGACAGGAGGATTGTCTGTTATTATAACCCTCAGTCAGCCAGAGGAAACACTGAGCTCTTCTGTGAGAGGAGAGGGGGGCCCAAGCTGGCGGAGCGGTCCTCGGTGCGGCCCGTCCGGAGGCAGATTGATGTGTGTGTGTTTCATATCTCATTCTGAAGGCTGTGATGGAGAGAGCAGTGATGGCTGTGGGAACAGAGGTCCACGGAGGATCACAGAAACACGAGCCTCTCCCGTCTGCACCGAGAAATCTCACTGTCACATCCAACTGTATTTTATTCAACTATAGAAAGGGCAATATGAGCCAGAAATGTTTGGTAAATCAAGGGGTGATGATACACATCCACTCAGCCAGATGTGTCCAGACTTTTGTCATAGAGGGGGAATCGTTGAAAGATATAAAATGTCCGAAAGCCGGCACGCCCCATTTCTGGATTCTGAACCACTAGTTGAGAACCACCAGATAAATATTCAGCAATACATTTTATTTGTGAAGATGAAATATGTCTATGCTAAGCAGAGGTGGGTGGATAGTTCATATAACTACATTTATTTATGTATTTCTATTCAGTAACTTTTTCATTAAATTGCACAAACTTCAGGGCTCAAAGTGGCATAGTGCTCTTGATCCTCTTGACTCCCAGCAAGGAGGTTGTGAGTTCAATAATGCCAAAAAAGGACAAAAAAATCTATAAAAATAAAATAAAAATAAATTCAAAGCAAAGGTAACTCAGTTGGTACAGTGGTTGTTCTCTGCTCCAATTTGTCAAACTGTCTTGGTCTCGTCTTGGTCTTGGTCCTGTAGATCAATTTACTCGTTCTTGTCACAGTCTCGGACATAGTGGTCTCGGATGCTTTTCCTATAAATTATTATTGAAATTAAACACTTATGATATTGTTTGAAGCATATTTTTCAAATGAATTGCTTATCATAAATCATTAGTTAAAATGAAATCAAATTGGTGCTGTGATTTATTTTATTGATTTTATTTTATAGTATTATTTAGCTTTAATCTGTGTTTTGGAACTTGTCTGGTCTCATATTGGTCTCGGTCTGGGACTACTATGGTCTCGGGCTGGTCTTGGTCTGGGACAGTCCAGTCTTGACAACACTAATGCATAATGTTGTGTCCTTGACTTCATCCATTGTGCCTTTGGGCAGCTGTGTGTTTATCACCAACAAGCAATACTTTATTTCTTTTTGAGTAATATGATTTGAAGTAACAATACAAGAAAACATTTTGACAGCTCTACCTCTGCTGAATTAACAGTAGAGGTTTTTTACCAGACATTTACTGACAGAAAGAGCAGAGGCCAAAGCAATAAATATGGAGACTTCCTGTTTGAGACACACACCATGAGCGAGTGAGAGTGTGGTCCGCGGTGATGGCTAATCCCGAGGCAGCAGCAGGAATTAACATTAGCATCCACGGGTCATCCACAGGGTTCTGTACACAGCTCGCAGACAGGTCAGAGACCGGGTAAAAACCAGTGGCAAAAGGTTGTGGTCAAGGGCCCCAGTGCAGATTTTTAAGTCCTGGTTTAGTCCATGTTTTTAGTCCAGGGGCATGGTGGCAGAGTGATTAGTGCGCTTCACCTCCCAGCAAGGAGATTGTGGGTTTGATCCTCGGGCCGGCAGACTACCATCTCTTCTTTCCGGGTACTCCTCCCAATTCCCAAAGACATGCATGTGTTAGGAGAACGGATCAGTCTAAATTGTCCCTAAAGAGGAATTTGTGAATTTGTGAATGACTCATTTTCAGCTCTGTGGCTAACTGGCCCTTGTTTATGCGGGTGCCCATCTAAGGCCCATAGTTACTGGGATAGGCGCTAGACACCCCTAACTCTAATGGGAAAAATTGATAGAAGACAAATTAATTATGAACTTTGAACCTGGTTTAGTCATGGATTCCCACTCTACCTCTTTGTTTAATTGCATGGTTAATAAATTTGGTATAATATGCAACTCTTTCTTTTATTTACATACATTGACATTTAAAATTCTACTATAACCTTACTTAAAAAAATATCATCTAGGAACATTAACAAATACTACGCAGATTCAAAGTTTATTAAGTTTTGCACATAGTGAATAATGTAAATTTACGTCTCTTGAGCCTTGAGACTCACTGGCTATTGTACCCCGTCAAAGGCCCACAGTTACCGGTATGGGTAACTTTGCACCCTGCATACGCAAAATAAGATGAATGAATGAGTTCTTAAGAAGTTCCAAATTTAAAGGCAACCTGTATTTTATAAAGAAGTGCTAACACAAATTTGACCATGTACATACTGAGATAGGTATTTATCACTTTTTGCTCTTGTTGGTTTTGACATTAGTAAAATATTTTACTTTTTTTTTTTATTTATGAGGCCTTAATAAGCATTAATATATGTTCATAAGCCTCTATAAGACATGTATTAACAGTTTATATAGCTTAAAAATAAATTTAACGCGCTGATAAGCCATTAACAAAACTAAACTTCTCTGTTAATGAGCAGTTTATAATGAGTTTGTAAGTGTAAATAGGCCACTTGTAATGCGCATTGCTTATTAATGTATTTTTAAGCTATCTATAACTGTTAATAAATGACTCATAATGGCTTATAAACACATTATTAATGCTTTCTTAATGTCTTATAAAAAATAGTTTATTAACACAACTTTTTATAAAGTTTTACCCATTTTTTAAAAGTAGGGTGCAATTTGTTTTACTTGACTGCTAGTTCTACAGATAACTTTTTAGGTAACATTTTCCAATTCATTACGGTGAATAAATGTGGCAGTTTTTTTGGATTAAGATGTCAAAAGTACATTGGCACAGAGGAGTCTTAAGTAGAGGAGCAGGAGGTAGTGTTGAATGATGTGCAGACATATGTGGAGATGAACTGTGTTTTGGACAGAGAGGGAGCGAGTCCAAACCTGCCTCCAAACCACATAATGACAACTGCTAAAATAAGACAGATTCATGGCCGCCCCTTTCATATGGGACTCTTGAGACCTGGCCTTCCATCATCTACAAAAGAGCCACAAATGTTTTCTAAATATTTTACGAAGCATTAATCAACATTTTTAAAAACATTAACTAAACTAATTTTTTTTTTTATAAATTTAAAAAAAATAATAATATGAAGATTTGGCATATGGCAGATTAATGTTTTTGGTTCTTTGGAGTCAGAGTCAGCTGCACATTTGTTTTGGGGATTTGGTATTTAGTATGCTTTTTAATTTTTTATTTTTATTATTATTATTAATAATCCCTTCTCTTTTGAAATTCACATAACTATTATATACTTTTTCCCTTCCAGATAAGTCAGAGTCAAAAGTTTGGAAAGGTTAACTGATAGTTTAGGAGAATTCTAAAATGTATACAATGGGAATTGAAATATTACTAATAATAAACATTGGCATTTAAAATATTGTATGGGCTTTAGTTAGAGCCGGTACACATTTATCTGGCCTCTTTAAATTAGGTTTTAATTAGTTATCTTTCTAATTTTTTGTGTACCATTTTATGAAGAAATTACTCAAATCAAAAGAATATTCCAAATTCATTACATTTGTATTAATCTAGAAATTTTATTTTAGCGTTTGTGACCCATCTCCAGTTTTGAATTGTATATGGCGACATATTATCTACCTTCACAATGACTGAATTTCTTCCGCAGGACCAATATGATAACGGCTGTGTTAAAACATAGCTGTATCAGTGTGTGTAAGGGGGTGGGTTTAGGGGGGTGGGTGACCTTTCTGTTGGAACAGCCTCAGAATAAAGGAAGAGCCTCACAAAAAGCTCTATTAACACAGGACATATAATGGAGAACCAAGGCCGGCCCATCAGCATGCATAATGTAGCAGCCATGTTAAAACAACAGCACGCTCCATGACACTTAAAACACACACAACCACACACACACACACACACAGAGAGAGAGACTACAAAAAAAAATTGTCTAGATTACTAAAATAACTTGAATTCAGAATCTTCATTTAAGTAGTTCTGATTACATTATATTTATGTACTTACTATTTACTAGAATATTTGACTTATTTCAGACAAAATGATAAAATAGGATATCGTTTTTTATATTTCAAGTGCAATTTTCATTTTCCACAGGCAGATAGAAGCTTGAACATCCGTCAGAAAATTAGATATTGATATCTAATCTATAAGTAATTTTTCTACTTTCTCTAAAGTGTCACAGAATGTCCCCCAACACTTTTTTGCGTTATTGGTGGACATTTTTTGCTTTGAAGAATAAATGACTCAAATCAAGATTAAAATACTGAATCCAAGTAATTTGAACAAATTTAGACATTTATTTTTATATAGTTATATTTCTAGTTCCTCTAAGGCATGTTGGTGAACATTTTGTGATGCTTTAGAGGGACATTTTATGCCACTTTGAAGAATAAACGACTCAAATCAAGATTAATATTCTGAATTTGTTTTTAACTAATTTATATATTCACTTTTAAATTTGTTTTTAATGAGTTCTTTTTCTATTTTTTATGTGCCATTTTATGAACAAATGATTCAACTCAAGAAGAATTTAATTAATTTTTATTAACATAGATTTTTGCAGAGCACGCACGCACGCACACACACACACACACACACACACACACACACGCACACACACACACATCACAAAAGAAGGATTGATTCACACTGCTTTCAACATCTCAGATATTCTCCATTCACACATTTGTCTGGAGAGAATGGGAATCGCTGTTGTGTGTAATTATGAAGACAATGTTCAGGAGGATTATCAAAGAAGGGAGGCTGAGATAAGACTGGAGCATAAACACTCTATGCTGTTGTTTAGGGGCACAACCACTAGGGGGGCCACATAATCCGAAAGGTCCTGACCACAACCAATTCAATAGATGCACACTCTTATTTTCAACTTATTCTTCAAAATATGTCTTTAGTGGAGATGAATTCATTTCTTTTTTTGATGATACTACATGATGTGAGTGTGTCATCTGGTGGGTCACAAATAAAATCTTGTTTCGGGCCACCAGAGCTGGCCCTGATTATTATATCGGCGAAAACAGCGTGTCGCCGATATTATGGAATCACGTCGGTGTTCGTCCGCAGATCCTAGCTGTGAACGCGATAACTCAAAAACGAATTGCCGGATCATTTTCAACAT
>JAVQKC010040676.1:0-16843 GCA_036025475.1 Philypnodon macrostomus
TTATGGTATGCACCTGTGTGCAAATGTTGAAACTGATCCGGCAATTCGTTTTTGAGTTATCGCGTTCACAGCTAGGATCTGCGGACACGGACGAACACCGAAGTGATTCCATAATATCGTTGTTTCGCCGATATAATTAGCTGTGGTACACAATGTGCAGTGTTCAGTTAGTCGCAGAACTGACATTGACACTGAAAAAGACTTTTTAATGACTTTACATTCATTGACACCAATTACCCAAATTTCCTAACACATTTATGTATAAAGGCCATGGTGCAGAAGCTGGAGTGAACCCACACTTACACGTGGAGAACATGCAGACTCCACTTTGAGAAATTGTACAATATCTATAGCTCAAAATTTAAATCTACAATGTTCTTGCTGAGAGTCAGAATAATTTATTTCACAAATTATGGTGAAAAAAGTGCGCTTGTAGATGATTCTTATAAAAAAAAAAATCATCAACATTTCAATAATAAAGCTGAGGCCTGACCCTCAAATTGAGTACAGCTTTGCTTCTCAGTGTTGATGTTACACCTGTGTGTTGATGAGACAGAGCTTTGACACATCTGACACTTAACCCACACATCTCCCTTTTCACGTCCAAATCAATCGTACACATGGCCTCAGCGCTGCAGAGGTGGGAGGATGACATGTCGAGAGCGCACAAGGATAACACACAGACACACAAGGATAACACACTTAATAACACTTGCACACATACTGATGGATACCTAACACCATCCATTTGTCAGAGGTGATTTCAGGAGAGAGGAGGCATATTTCAGTATTGACTGTAGAAGAAGAAGTATTGATTTGTGACAGGCAGACACTTTGTATTTGGGCAGGAGAACAACAGCTAATGACGAGATGCAGTTCTTGGCAAGTGCGGTAATCTGAGCTCAAATTTTGTCTAGTGTGATTACAATGCAAAAATACTTTATAAAGCAGTTGCCTTAAAAGCTGTGCAAAGCTGTTTTACAAATAATAAAAATAGGTCATTTGAAGACAGAGATGCTTGTTGTCTGGTTTATCCAAATGCTTAGTTAGGACACGCAATCTTATAATCACCCCATTACAAGACACCAGGGTCTGTATTTTGGGCATTTTAACCAATAATAATAATAATAATAACAATAATGGTTTTGATTTATGCAGTGCTTTTCAACACACCCATTATTTATTTACTCTATAGCCACACACTTTTGTTGGTAAATGAGACTACCTCTTTAGCCAATGCTGCACTGGGGCAGACTGACTGAGACATGCAAGCCATACCATGCCTACAGCTTCTCCAACCACCAACAAAGACACTATTTACACAAAGACATTCATACATCCTTGGATAACTCGATTGTGGCATTTATAATACAATTACCGCAACCTTAACCAATGCACACACACACACACACACACAGACACAGGCACACAAACAGCAGTCTATTTATGAAATCTCACCACTAGCTCTCATCTTAAGTCCAGAGCACGCTGCGATCTAGCCCCCTAACACGAGCTTCATTCTCTACCTCTACTACACTGTTTATTCGGCATTCAGTATAATATATGTTTTCATCCTCGATTGGAGTTGAACGCAGAGGGCAGCAATAGTTCCAGGTAAAGTCCTTGTTTAGTTCCCGTAGGTTCAGGGCTGTTTTGTCGCCATATCATATCCATCACATTTTTCAACATTGCATCAGAAGTTTTCCTAATATGCAGTAGTATAGCTCTAATATGCACATTGACTGTTCTCCACTGCAAATATACAATTGCTTTCATTTGGATCCAGTGGGATTTATAAAGATATGGCAAATTACTGTATGCAGACAAAATCAGCCCACTGCGTCCTTGGCTCAGTTCACCTTGGGTTTCATGTAGCATTGGAGCATGAGGCAATGTGAGATGGAGTGAGCGAAAGATTTATCACAGCTGGACAGGTGCAGCCGAGGCGAAGGCTGAAGGAGCAGAGAGACACACAAACATTTACGGTGCATTAAAGGAGGCATTTTAGAACATTTATCCACTTTTTAACACTGACATTGTTTATGGGGTTGGGGGTGACTGAAGCTTCTAATGCAGGCGTATTCCCTGGGGCCAAATGCGGCACACAGAGACATTTTTTATTGCCCTCATTCTTATCTCTCAATGGGCCCAAATTTTCTTTTAACTGAATGTGACTACATAACCCAACTAAAATAAAGCTAAGTGTAAAAATACCAGTGTGTGGCCAGAAAACAGATACAACTGAAGGGTACTTTGGGTGAAGTGAAATCTGTCACCTCAGCAAGTGGCCCTCTTAAATAATTAATACTAATAATTTTTGACATGTGGACCTGAGTGAAAAAGGTTTGGACACCCCTGTTCTAATGAATGCATGCTTAGCTTTGTATGGTAGGAGGACACCAAAGTACCTGGAGAGAACCCACAATAACATGGAGAGGACCACACAGACTACACACAGAGAGATTGTGTGTTGACATCTTAGATCGAATCCGAAACTCCCTTACTGAGAGTCAGAAGGGTCAACTGCACTGTGTGCCCCTGCATTTCAACATGTACAACACAAGCACTACAGGCGTTGTGTATTTTAGCATGCCTCTCACACAGTTTGGACACTCTTTAACACACAATTCACAAAGCCGCAAGCTAAATAGAATAACAATGCAACGGACCAGAGGCAAAATATGGCTCATCCATTACAAGATGGTCCGAGGTGTCACATGGCACTGAGCCAGAAGACAAACCGCCTCGTTGCATAAAAGCATAAATAATGATGTGTGTTTGTAATACAAATTAATTCAGGTACATTGTGCACTGTAAGGAAACTATGATAAAATATGGCGTTATGTACTGTAGGCTAAACTATAGTGTCATTTATTTCCTTGTCAAAAACATAAGCTTTTTCAGCCAATAAAAAAACAACAGCTCCCCAAAAATAATTTTTCACTATATGTGGAGTTTTTGCTTATTTTAAACACATGAAAAGCTTTGAAGATTTCTAGATTGGTGTATTCTACAGACTGGGATGGGGGGAATTGACATTACATTGCAAAAAAAACAGCAAACTAAGTGACCTGAAAAAGCTTTTAGATTCAATCATTAGCTGTATATATCCTGAAGTCCTAAAGCTTTCCAAAACCTGGCATATGTTCTTGTTTTGCACTTTGCTGAGTCAGTCTTGGCTGGAGTTGAGGAGTAAGTCAACCTTGGTCAGTCACTCGCTTAACAACTCCATTTAATGTTGTAACATACCGAGTGACAGGGATGACAGGGACTGACATGTCCCTGACACACCATCCATTAGCCGGCGTCACTAACCTGGCTTTGACTCACAGGTCACTGTTAGCTGCTGGGCTGATAGAGCACCAGGTACATGTGTGGAAAACAGCTACAGTCACAGTCAGAAAATGTACTTCATGAATGTTATGGACATGTTTCAATATAAATGTTGAATGAAAATGCTTCATTTAGATCATGTTATGAGACAAAAGAATCAACAATCTAATGATAAAGCCTCATATTAATTTAGACCTGGCCTTAGTCTTGATCTTGGTATAAAATATGTACCCTTATTTACTGTATTCTTATATTTACCATTTACATGTACCATTACTGTCATTCATTATAGATATCACACGTTTTTCTAATATATTGTGCAGTCTTATCATCTATCATGGCCACCTCTTCAATATGTATATTTTAATAGCATGATACAAAAAAAAAGATGCTAATCGAATTTGTGTTGCATTGCAAATACACTGATATGTCTCCCCAACATTGAGCTGAGATCCAGCACAGAGCCTTGGCAGATGGTTGAGTCTCTGCATGAAGGGGCTGGCTGTGTTTATTTCACCGTCGGCGAGTGTCAACCTTCACCACCCCGACTCGCTGCCGAACAGACAGCCTCGTGGCAGCTATTTATCTCCCCCATCTGATTGCTATTAGCTGTCACACACTGCCAAGCATTAGGGCTGCCTCAGAAAAGGCCAGAGCACCAGAGACATATTACAAACTATGTAAACAGATTTTACACATCCTTTATAAATGGAAACAGTGAGGGGCTAAATGTTTATTTTCAAAAGCCCATCAGTCAAACAGCACAAGAAAGGACAGTTCACTTTTATGCAAAGGTTTTACAATAGAGAACTAGAAAGCACTCAGAGAGTGCAGACCTTCGCCAAGGCAGCTCATTTCCCCATCCACTCACTCAAACAAGAACCTTCTGTGGTACTGGTAAAAAAATTCTATTAATAACCTCCATTTAAAATAATTCATATCGTCTTAATACTCTGAGAGGTTATTAAACCCATAGAAACAACACTAATAGCCTAATAAAACAATGTAATCTGGTACAGCACATTGTCTAAAAGATTTTTATACATCAGCACTGTTTTGGGTTGTTTTTACATAAGATCACTTTCTGTGAAGGATGGGGGGGAACTCTTGCCTGCCCTGTGTTTATTGGCATGCCTCTGAGCTAACAGATGGCATTAATTGAAAAAAACCCTTGATCCAGACGGTGATCCGGATCACTCCCAAAATCGAATCAATTGTGATGGGCGATATGGACTCAAAATGATATCACAATAAATTTTAGTAGTTATCCCGATAACTATAATATACGAGACAGTTAGAGCAGCCAGTTGAATCAACTTTAATTCTGATGTAAATTAATGTCAGTTAACTTTTTTCTAAATTGTGTTTGGGGAAAAAATCTAACTTAATGTTTTATTACATCCATGTAAAGTCTTTTATTTCACATGTGAAATCTACAGTACATATGAGCAAGAAACTCATTATACCTATAACTCTTATCATAAATAATGTTACAGATGTAAAACTAATTATTTTTTAAATTGGCCCATTACTACAATCTGACCATTACTTTTTAAATGATCTATCTTTAAAATAAAAAAACATAAATTAGGGGTAATTAGAATCACAGGACTCGCAGAACGTTCGTTAATATTATACAGCAGCTCATTATTGCTGCAAATGGAAATGCCAAGTGCAGTCAGTGTAAACTCTGACCTAAGTAGCCCCTTATTTCCATAAAACCATAAACCACAACACATCACACATAAAATGCTGTTTGTCTGCACTGACCACACATCAATATGAAATATCCCCCCCTGTAGTATCTTGTAGGGGCTAATTAACATTAACACACACATAGACAGGTGAGAGCTCTAAGTTTAAAATGGTTTCAGATAATGTGTATAGATCTGAGTGTGATTTATGAAACTGGGAATGGTTTAAAAACCATAGGCATTGTCTCGTGGAGCATGACGGCAGATAATTCAAGCTCTTATCGGCCGTTTAACTGTGGTCAGGTCTTCAGTAAGAAATCAATGTGTTATATTTCCTGCATTTACCCTCTCGCGAAAATGTGATAGTGTTTGAATGGCCTCACTGTCAATTTAGGCATTAGATATTATTGCTTTTTAATCACATTTTACTTTTGCGGAGTAAACTAAATGTTTATTGCACTCATAGGGAAGGTTTCTGTCCTTCAGATCTCCCGTTGAATCGTGCCACAGTGCATTAATTTATGCTCTGCTCTTCTTCTGTAAGAATGCTAGTGTTCATATAAAGGAAATAAATAGCCTAATAGTAAGTATTATGTTGAACATTGGATTGGATGTACATTGAAATAGTACTTAAAAGGTTTTATGAAAACACTGATAGCTGATAAAAATACAAAGTTAACTACAATTGTGATAAATTGAAATCATGACCTTGGCTTGATAAAAAAAGTAATATAAAAAATATTAAAAATTATTGATTTCACCATATTGCCAATCGCTGCATGCACATCTGCTTAGTACTTCCATTAATTATTTATCTGAAAAATCTGACTAATACCCTTTTCATTTATCTTGCTAACAGAATCAACCTACAAACCAATATTATCTCCAAATCATTCCTTCCTTTATGTATTTTTATTTTAAGATACAGCTATTTCTCATGGCCCAATAAAAACCCAGTGAATTTATGTTGTGTGCGTCCTTTTGGCTGTGTGGAGGGTTGATGACAGGGCAACAGTGATGCCTGAAGCACTGACAGAAGACGACAGACAGAAGACGACAGACAGCGGTGACAGACTATGATCTAGTAGAGCCAGTCAGAGACACAGGAACAGCTGATGGACGACTGCTAGGACATGATGTGCTCGTGAACTAATATACGGGAAGATTTGGTGTCTGGGCTCTTAAGGCTAGGAGTTTGTTGTCTTCAGACTATAATAAAACAATTAAATGCGCCAACACATTCTAGGATATTGTTTTGAACAGTGTGCATAAAGAAAGAAGTGGAGATGTGTACTCTGAATTTTCACAAGCAAACAGTTTGGAGAGGTCTTAAATGAGAAAATATGTTAAAATACTAAACCATATACGTTTTTTTCCATGAACACCCACCCTGCCCTTAGCTTTGTGTTAGCGCTCTAGCCTTTTAGCAAGAAGGTTGTGGGTTTAATCCTTGAGCTGGCTTACGAAACAGAACATACAAAACGGAAAGATGCACGTTTGATGCCCGAATGTGACGCCTAGCACCAAAATGGTTACAACAGGTATGTATGCAAGAGTCGAAAGATTTTGCTCTACTGTCTCTGAGCTGTAACTCTTATATGTTCAGTTCAGATGGTGAAGACTGAATGGTAAAGACCAGGATTCGGCCAGTTCACGTCAAAGACCATTTATTACAAGTTCAGAGATAGATTACACATGCAGAGTTGTCATGATCATGGAGCCAGACTCAGCGCAGTCAAACACCGTTCTGAGAGTGGCCTCCTGATCTAAAGGCAGGACTAGTTTTATCAAACTCCTGCGTCTTCTCCCATTGGTTGGTCATACGCAGATGTGCTTCTTTTCTTCACTACCAATTGGTTGGGTAGTGATGTCATCTTTTTCCTAAATCGGCCTATGGTTGACAACTAGCTAGCCCACCTGCATCCACTCAGTACACTGAGTTACACATTGCGGCCTTGGAAAGAAGGAGTGATTCTACCCTAAGTACAAGGAGTGATTTGCGGCCTGGGAAAGAAAATGGAAGTAATCTTCACCAGCAAAGGAATTTACTAATAGCATCTTGACTGAAGCTTACTATAAGCATAATGTAGAGTAAGCATGCCATCCTATCAGTTCAAACGTGGAGTAGGTAACTAAAGTGTTGTTTACCAAAGATAAGTGCATGTAATTTTAACAAAAAGGATGAAAACAAAAAAACAAACACTACAAGCACTGTAAAAAAACTATTACTATACCGTAATATAAGAGGCTGAAAGTAGTCATCTTGTCACCATTTTGCGTATAATGGTAAATTACCTGACAAAAGTTTAATTAACGTAAATTTGGACAATATATCAGTCTGTAAAGTATTTATTTTATTATGTTTTTTGTCATCTTCCCCTTTTATTCACAGAAAGATATCAATAAGAGTATTGATAAAATACCAGATCGATAAAGGTATAATATCGATAAAATCTTAACGATAACCATCCCTTGCATTGATTATGCTTTGCTCTTCATTTTCTACTGTAACAATGACAGTGTGCATATGAATAAAAAGTAAAAAGTATTATTATGAACACTGGATTAGATGTACACTGAATTTGCAGTTAAAGAAGTAGTTTTTTTGTGTAAGACAAAAAATACAAAGTAAAATCATGATAAAATTGAAATTGTGATCTTGATCTGAATAAAACTGATATTATTTTTACCATATCACCCATCACTGCTTCCAGCCCCTTAGGATAAAAAAGATCAATGATTGTGCAAATGAAATAGAATTTGTTGATACAGTGCAATGCCAATCTTAATTTATAGTACATGTAGGGCAGCCCTGTCACAGCCTGTTTGTAACAGCTGCGATGACACACAGACATGAGCATTCATGAACAGTGGTTTAATCCTGAATCAGTCCTTATCTAGACATTAATCCTAGTATTAAGACGGGATAATGTGCTGCATATACCTAGTTTGGCATCAGCAAGCGCAGTCGAAATTTAACCTGATGAGAGAGACACAAGTAGCAATTTTCTGTGTTTTACTTCCTGATTATAAGTCCTTGTGATGATTGCAGATATAAAAGTGCTCTCCACAAGCAAGTTTTCTTACCGCATTAAGAGTGGTGTGTCATTTCTTAATTTGCATACGACGCTGTTGTCATGGCAACAGAAATGACTGACAGCTCAACCGTAAGTGAGAGTTGATGATTAAGTATGGGTAATTAAGAGTACGTCCTTTAAGCCTTTACAAAAACACAACTGTATTCCTGCAGCCTTTGTTACTCTGATTGGACTGTTCTTTACTTAAAATCTCAATTTAATGTTTTTTCTCTCATCATTCTCTCAGAGGCCGGTGACTCTACACAGTAGTGGGCTGGATGATTCAGTGCCGTCCTGCTGCTCGTGGAGCTACATTAGTGTCCCACACAGTTGGATTCACACGCCGATTGGCCCCTGTACCTCCAGCTCTCACAACCTTCACACCAATTAAACAACATTAACAAGCCTTCTGAATAATCCTGGGATCTTTACTGTGTCAAAATGACATTCTGAAACTATTAATACTAAATGTGGAGCACACTATCCTGAGATGACCTTCACACCAATTAAAGATACCATAATAGCAATATGTATTAATCATTTTTACATTCATAATAAAAAATACAATATTCATGGAAAACAGCTTCTTTTTGGAGCTGCTTTTTGCTGAAAAAAAAACACAAAAACAAACAAACAAACAAAAATAGGTCATATTAGGTGCATGCCCTTTAAGAAGCCTTTATCTTCCATTGGCACTACTACTTATTTGGGTTTTCTCCAGCTATCTACAAAGAAAAGAAAAAAATTTCAGCTCCTGAGAGCGACAGCGCATCAGCATAGACGACTACTCAAACCTGCTTAGACAAGGAAAACATTATAACACGGTAGTCTTAAGAAATCTTTATTGACTGGGTACAAACAATTATAAATTCAATTCTAAAACTATGCTGTGTGTCCTATACTGACGATGTCATAAAGGTTAGAATAAGCCTTTATAATGTAAATCAGTGGTATAGAGGAAGATTTGTGGGGCCAAGGGGAGCTGGTAGCAAACATTATTTGTAGCCCTTCAGCTATCAGGGTATCAGTAAAGCATTATAAACTGTTGTGATGTGAGAAAAGGGTTGTAGGGGACCTGGCTTTGCAACAGGTGCATGGAGCTAGAACAATGAAAAAAAGCTCAGAGTACTTAATTACTGTACAAGCGACAACGCAACACAAAGCATACAGTGAACATAATCAGGCAATGTCTCTAATGGCATTGTAGCCAAGACGGTAGCTGTGCCCTTGAACAATTAATCACTGCAAAGAAAACGTGATTTTCTTATGTAAATTAGTCTTTTCAAAATTGAGGAAAAACTGTACGGCTTCCGCAGAGGAGAGAGTGCAGCACTTTGGATAATAAAGTGTTGGTAATACTGGGCGAAGTCATAAATTACAGGTCTGCTCACAGCAAAGCCTCCAGAGCCAGATTTCTTTCAGGTAAAAGGGGATGTAACTTTGCTCTCCGAGAAATGGCTCGATAAAATTACAACTTCAGTCATGTTGTCAGGCCAGGGATTGCTAGAAACAGCCCAAGGTTTGTAAGGTATTAGATGAGGACTGGGCCTCTGCTGCACACAACTGCACGGTTATAGCTCAAGTAAATCAGACTTATAATGAGAAAAATACATCTCTTTTATATCTTACCAGTGTTCTCTACAAGCTGCAATCAACTCCTGAACACTATTATTTATTACATTTGGAAATAATGTCAGGACTTTTAGAATATACCATTCTTAAAAGTAGTAGTTGTAGTATGAGTGGTTCCCAAAATTGTGGGTCAGGGCCAAAATGGTGTCTCATGGATTTTGATTACTGCACCAGTGTTTTTTGAACAGTGACACACTTTATTTAAGATGGAAATGGCCAAATAAAGAAAATATAATAAAAGTGATATTAAGTGATAAACGTGGGTACTAGAATAGAACCAGGTGAGAACCACAGAGCTATCAGGTAAAAAAAAGAATCATTATGGTAACTGTATGATACTGTATTTTTGCTGCTCTGTAACACAAGACATTACTGCATTATTTTTGCTATATTCAATCACACACGCTTTAAAGATGCTTTAAATCCCCTCATCTGATCCTTCATTTTACCAAACTGTCCCATTACAAAACTTTTAAATGTACTTAATGCAGGAGAGGTCAACGACTGGGAGGTTAGCTGAAAATGCATAGCACTCCGATCCACATTAATCTAGTTTAGTTTGTTTAGCAGCAAAACAATGCATAAAATACCATTCAGTATACCACCACAATTAGGAGTAAATTTGGAAGCACAGTTGATTTATCATCCTCATATAAAATTCAGCAGTTCTGCTTTGCTCGGTTAGCCAAAGGACCCTTTATCTCAGGGTGCATTTGTTTAGATGCAGTGTACAGATTACATGGAAATGGCAGTGGTATGGGGCAGGTTGCCATCTATGAAACCATCACATAACATTTATGGCTCCTTCAGTGTGTGGGTCTGAACAAAGGAAAATGTTTTGTTTACTTTTAGATCAGAATTTTACATTTTCCAATTTAAAAATTCACCTTTTACTGAAAATGTCTTTATTTGAGGAGTTTTATTTGCTTTCTCTCTGCAGATTATGTACATGTAACTTTAAGGCCCTCTTTCCTCCTGTTTACCACACTTACTTCCCTACTACAGCTAATGCAAACAGTGAAAAGTAGTAGAAATGTGGGGTTACTTTATTGGGGTAGAAATGTAAAATCAACAAAATATAACTCCAGATACGTTTATATTATACTATTACAGAACGCTCTGATAAGATTCATTAGCATTTTAGCTCTGCTATAATTAATCATTTTTATTGTCATTTATGTACTAAAGTTAAAAATTGCTTGTAAATCCCAAAAAAACAAACTCCTGTGAGAGGCAAGAACAAACTTTTCTGGAGTAAACAACCACCACCCGTCAGACACACATGACTCAGTGAAGCTGTGTAGTGCACTGAAACATGAAGTGCATGTCACCACCAACAGCAGCAGCAGCACGGCCAATTTACCTTCTCAACCCTAGAGTAGCTCCTAAATCATGGTTTAATCACTACAAAGACAGGCCTGGCTAATTATTGCTCTTCTCCTCAGCCACATCCTCCTCCATACACTACTTCACTATCCAGGATTCAGGCAGCTATTTCAAGCTACGGTGTCATCTCCAGCCAATGTTATATGGAAGTCTTCCTCTTTGGGATCACTAATTATCATCCTGTGCTTCTAAAAGATAGATGTGTGGTCTGTTTGGAAACATCCGGCTTGTGATTCCAAATCACATTTATGTTTTACTTATGACCCCCATTTTCATGTAACAAGATAAGCCAACACAAACCATATTTGATAGACAATTAGCTACTTATAAACCAATGACATGGTATGTCTATTATGCATTTAATCCACATACAGACAGTGGTGGTGTTAAGCTAAATTTGTAGTCACAGCTGCTCTGGGGCAGACTGACAAGTTGAGGCATCTCCTCCACCAAACACACTAATCACGCTATCAAGTTCTTACTTACTGAAACTAACTTATCTTGCTAATAATTATAACTACATTTTGTCTGTACTATCGAGAGAGAGAGAGAGAGAGAGAGAGAGAGAGAGAGAGATTTTTTTTTTCTTTTTACTAAAATAGATATAATAAAAATCAAAGCGCATAAAGACCAACCCAAACACATGGTTAGTAAAAAGGCTACTGTTTGCCCTATGCATTCACAGTCATGGATTAGAACATACTGGGAGTGCATTAGGTCTGAATCCAGTCTAAAAAGGATCAGATGAATGGCTGTGGTTTTGCATGGAGACTGGTAGAATTGTTGTGTCTGTGAGTGTGCCCTGAGGCGTGTGGTCAGCCTGTGGGACAGACAAAAGGCAGGCATGTGTAGAGACTGTCAGGAGCAGTGCTGACAACATGGACAACAGTGCTCCCTATGGGCCCTGCTGGGAAGGTCAGTGAATGAGACAAACCGGGAAGGTGTAGTGTGCGTTACAAGGACTTTACGTCATCATAGTTTAATCAAAAGAAGCTTCTTGAAAATTATTTTTGCAAATAAGTCAGAGTCATGCATATAACCTAAGGAAAACTGTATTGTCCTGGTTTAGACCCGGTTTAGTTCAGATTAAATCAGTCCTGGTTGTGTCCTATAGCCTTGTGGTTTTTGTAGTTAGTTTAGCCTGTAAACTCAATACATAATTCAAAATAAAATAAAAATATTGAGGTTTTAGCACTTTGTTGACCAGTTACATTACTTTTAACATCACAATTCCCCCTTTCCATGTATTGGATAATTCTACTTGAGGTCTCTCTTGGCAACTCCTGTCACAGAGCAATAGCACACTCCATTAACATATCTGGGTTAGCGTCTCCCAACCTGGCAACAGAGCAGTGCAGCTGTGCAAAAGCCCAAATACGGAGACTAGTGCCATAAAAAAACAATCAGTACGCAATAAAACACAAGGAACCGCCTGGGTCAGTTTGACTTGTGCAGTGAATGTTTCTGAATGGGGAAAGCAGCTTGTGTTAAACCATTACATTAACATTTGATTACATTATGGCTGTCGTTCCTGCTTTTCTTCTTAATGCACGGTAGGCATGCAAAATAGGACTAAGTGACGTGATATGCAATAAATATGTTGGGTAGTGATTTGACAAGCAACATTTGTGTATGCTATTTAGTCCCCCAAACCAGATTTATGGATGTACATTCAAGCACAACTGGGGTTTACTAGTCAAATTTAGGTGCAATTCAAAAACTAATGACCAAACCAAGACTAAATCTGGACGACTGGACTGGACTGGACAGAACTAAACCACAACCAAACCAAGGCAAAACTAGGACTGAACTGAGAACTCAATCAGACCTTTTTGTCCAGCCTAAATTGCAAATCCAGAGAAGAATATATTTAATAGCTTTTAAATGTGCATGTTGAATTTCCCTAAATGACAACAAGTAGTCTGGATATGTCTTGCACATGTCTCCAAGTGTCCTCAACTTCACCACTGCTTTCCTTCACTTCACCACAAGTGTAATTTCAGATGCGGATGACGGGGATCTAGCATTGAACTAATGTGTAGCAGCTGAGCATTATAGTTAATCCAGCTCCTCAATGACATACAGTGGCAGTGTTTACAGTGGCACGGCTTCACTTTTGGGATTATGGACAATGAAGGTGAGAGCTGGGGATGTCAGCTACAATAGAGACAACAGAGACTAAGACTTTGAAAATACAATATATCAGGGGAAGGTATGAGCAAAACCACATACATCGGTGAAAGAAATTGAGAAATGGCCCTAGTAGAAAGTGAAAACCAAGCGGTTGTAAAGTTGTCAGAAAAAGCTGAAGTCTCAGTGAGTTTTATAATCAGCTCTGGCTCTTTGGACGCACAGTAATTGGAGACAAGCATGTCGCTCGGTCACAGCATGGACCTTCACCGAGGTTTTAGTTAAAGGTCCATTTGCTGACAGCTTATTATTGTGTAGTGACTGCCCGTGTCTGAGCATATGCTTCAAGGAGATGCATTCTGACAGTGAAAGGACATCATGACAGCAAGGACACGTTTGGCTGAATCAGTGCCAAAAAAAAGCCATGACATTGAGTAATACATTCCTTCAGTAAATCAACACTGACATGGCATTACTACGACTCCCATGTATGGAAATGTATTCTCTGGATTTGCCCCATCCTTTAAAGCCGCTTGGGGCAACCTGTCAGAAGCAGTGAGAGGCTGGTCAGCGGTGTAGGCTCTTCTCCAGATCTTGGTCAGGAAGATTAGCTCATTTTGAATGTTTTAGATTCGGGGGGCATGCAAAACAAAAAATACAACTGGCTAAAAGAGGCACTGTTGATATTGTTTATGTCTTTACTTATGTCTTTGCTTTCAAGGCATCTACATCTGAGATATTGCAGCAATATGTTGGTGACCCCACAGTAAGGGAAATGATGAGAAAGCCAGCAAGACCTGTTTTAAAATGTGCTGTTTCTGCAGTTGAGAAGCTTTATATACAGAGACATCCCACGTGGAGAGATTAATGCTGCTACGCAAGTCATTTCTCTGCTAAACTGTAGATAAACCCTTATCTTTCTCCAACAAGCCTCTAAACACACAAATATGCGCTTATACCAACAAACGACTGCTATAAGGCATGAATCTAATGGAGAACTGTTGCTGAAACCAATCAGTGGTAGTTATTAGGAGTAGGTAAGCATGTGTATCTGCAGCACTTATCAAAGACATGGAGAAATGTCCTGTCTCTCTTCTCTAACCTTACTTTTCAAGCTCACACTGTACCACACTGTAGCAAACATCATATTTCATCCACAGCAAACAGCAATCTGACATTTTGTGGCTGACAGCTTTATAGATCATTAGAATTTCAAAAGGGGAGCCAAGGATGCTGGATACCGCTGGTAGATTAACATTGTATTTTAAGGCTTATGTAAAATGAAAAATGAAGTCTGTATAGGAACCAGTAATATAAGTTGTTAGTAAAATAATATATCCCAGTATTCTTGAGCGGGGTCTGCATGTCGACATTGCCTGTAATGAATTTGCTGGTTGTCTGTACTGTAGGTGTATGTCTCTGTGTCAACTCTGTGACTAATTGGCTATTGCCCAGGATGTAAGTCAATCTAAAGCCCATAGTTTCTGGACTATGGACTAATAAAAAGAAAACTTTGTTGTAATTCTTAATTAACAAACCATGCATAAACTAAAGATCTAAAGATGTGTTTAATAGGCACACTTTAAAGTCTCCTCTTCAAAGCTACATGTTACAATATCCCATTAAAACCATTGAACCAATATTGGCAGCAGTGGTAAAGGTTTCAAAGTCATTTTACAGGAGAGAGGCTGCAGCCCTGGCACCAGCTGTGACTCATAACATGAAGAAGAAACCAGAGCCAACATGGTTCCCCTGGGAATCACAAACCCTCAATAAGCAGACACCGGTGAACTAGGGGCACTGGTAGACAGCAACAGTGTAGGAACATTGCAAAGACAGTGACCATTTTTATACTATAACAGCTGAGCTAATGGGAAAGATTATTTACGGAATGACAGAATATATAATTAAATAATTTTATTTCATTTTAATGTATATAGCTGGTTGCCCATATGATGCCTGTTCAAAAATTGACCTCACTATTTCAATAATAATGACACAGAGGGAGGGATTATTCTCAATTGATTCTCATTTTCTCCTCCTCTATCTCTTTCTCTTGGGACGATCGGATCAATACTTCCCTCTGGACTTTCCCTGTAATCCATCAACATGAATGACACATGTCCCCTCTGTTGTACTGTGCGTGGTGATGTGGCAAAGTTTTTTATTTTTTTTACATATAATAGGTTCTTGCTGGTGTTAAACCCGTTAATTAAGAAGCCACATGAAGTTTCGCCAAGGAAAGCAAAGCCGATGATTTGCTCTTTTCTCACACTTGTATGTACGGTGGGTTATACTGAAATCACCTTGTAAAAAACACTTTATGACTTGGCGTTACTATAATGTCTGTTGTTGCCTTGGAGATTTGCGTAACTTCTTTGTTAATGTTCTTTATATAAACTTTATTTTTTGGGTTTTCTATATGACATTTTACAAACTCTGCTTTAAGCTATGTCAAATGCAAGAACAACATTGCACCAGTGGCGACTGTATTTGTTTTGTTTACAAGTGAAACCACTATCACCCATAACACTACCCACAATCTTTTGCTCACTTCAGACGGCCCTCTCAAAGTCCTCATATCAAATGTTTGATATTTTGACAGAGCTCACAAAGCCTAGTGGGATTTGTAGACTCTTCAAAGACAACCTGAATGTGTTTGTGGGAATTGTCAAGTTTACTCAAAGTCACTGTAGCTTCACAACTACACCCAATGTGACCTTCTCTACCACACTAAATAAATATATACCAGATCAGTCTAAGTTCAAATGTATCTTAATTAAAGATGTTATTGTAGGAAACTCAGCTAACCACTGTCCTGCCCTCTAATCACAGCCAAATCTTAGCTAAAATGCATAGAAACCTAACCCAAGAGCAGAAAAACAGTAGTATACAACCCCTTTAAGTCAATGTTTATATTGATGTGCTGTATATCAGTTAGTTATTAATCAAGCTTGCATATCTTGATTTGACAGTTAGTAGAAAATTATTGGCTTGGCCTGCTGTGAGAAGTTTTGTAATAAAATTGTAATGAAGATATAAAGTGAAAGGCTGTCCACAAAATATGCACTGAACTGTAAGGAGGCTAGCAAGGATTATGCGTTGCATTAAATGATCTTCTGTCTAATATTATATTAATTAAAAAGATATATTTAAAGGAGTCCTATTATGCAAATTTAACAACCAAGAGCTAGAGTTGTATTTTGTTTTATTGACACATATTCAAGTAATCCTGTATGCTGAGGCACTGACCTTCTCTAAGGCTGAAATAATATTCTCTTCATTGAGTTTACTTGTTTTTATTTGTAGTGGCTGTAATGGCAGACATGCACCTTATCCAAACAAAAAAGCAACAGAAAGCAATAAAAATGTGATAAAAATATAACTTATAAAATCTAGGGTTATACACAATTAAATCTTACAAAAGACCCCTTTAACCATGCTAGCAGGAATTCCCTCCATCTCTCTCTGTCATTAGGCAAGGCAAGGCAAGGCAAGTTTATTTGTATAGCACAATTCATACACAAGGCAATTCAAGGTGCTTTACAGAAAAGACAAGTTAAAGAACATAATACAATTAAAAACACAACA
>JAVQKC010040681.1:0-25686 GCA_036025475.1 Philypnodon macrostomus
ACGTATGGGGCAGACATACGGGGCAGACGTACGGGGCAGACGTACGGGGCAGACGTATGGGGTCGTTTTCGCCGATATACACTTTGCTGTCGGGACGACAGCACAGGCCTTGTTAATCATGTTAATTTACTTGAGAATTTTCCTTTTATTAATTCAGGCAATGACCTTGGTGTAGCATTTGACATCCCACAAAATTTCAAGAATGAGGCCTTTTATGCCTCCTGTGTCCTCAAGGTATAAATACATCAGATGGCTGGTAATGACAATTAAGTCCTAGATGAGTATAATACACAGCTTTTGTTACCCACCAGAATGCAGAGCTCAGATTTAACTTTGGAGGAGAGGACTTCAAACATACTCCTAAGAGTGGGTTTGTTGCCTTAGACCAAGCCCCTGAAGGTCATACTGTCAAGTCTACTCAAGCAGGTATGCTTCTAGACAGAAAATACAAACGGATAATGTGTGCACATCTACAATTGTTTGAAAATGCTATCTTCTACTGTGTATAGGAAGTGCCAAAGTGAGCCAAGTGAAGGCATCATCTAATTCACCAAAAGCCCTTATCATTGAGCCATCTAAAGAATTAGCAGAGCAAACTCTCAACAATGTCAAACAATTTAAGAAATATGTGGATAATCCAAAACTCAGGTAAAAGTGACTGTATTTCACAGAAACACCCTGTTGTTTTAGGTTTCTGACCAGCAGATGGTGCAGTTGGTTTGGAAGAAAACTAATGTAAGTTTTCTTTTCAGAGAATTACTTGTGATGGGTGGTGTGGCTGCCAAGGAACAGCTGGCTGTGCTGGAGCAAGGCGTATGTGACGGATAATCTCTAAATAATAATAATAATAATAAAAGGAACTCCAAGCACCTTTGCCACAACACAAACATTTTCTTATTTTTAGGTTGATATAGTTGTGGGAACACCAGGCCGACTGGATGACCTCATATCTACAGGGAAACTGTCCTTGTCACAAGTTAGATTTCTGGTCCTGGATGAATGTGTATGTAAAGGCTGTTATTTCACACATAATTATTTTATGTTCCTTTTAATCACATTTTTAAAATTACCATTTATTTGTATTTTCAGGATGGACTCTTAACTGCAGGCTATACAGACTTTATTAACCGACTTCACAAACAAATCCCTCAGGTCACCTCTGATGGCAAGAGACTGCAGGTAAAGTTATTACTTCTTTAGGCTTTTGTATCATAATAACATCAAAACCTCTATGTGTGATATGTCCGTTTGTCATCAGGTGATCGTGTGCTCAGCCACTCTGCATTCATTTGATGTGAAGAAGTTGTCTGAGCGCATCATGCACTTCCCCACCTGGGTGGATCTGAAAGGAGAAGACTCTGTGCCTGAGACTGTGCATCACGTTGTGGTCCCTGTCAATCCCAAAATTGATCGTCTGTGGGAGCGTCTCAGTAAGAACCGCATCCAGGTAAACCCCCAATACAACACAATTACAGAGATGCACATTAACAATGATTTAATATGTTTGTTGTTTTTGTTCCAACAGACTGATGAAGTACATGCCAGAGATAACACCAGACCAGGAGCCAACTCTGCAGGTAACATGTCTCTTAATACCACACATTTATTTTGTAGATAATTACCGTATTTTCCGCACTATAGGACGCACTGGTTTATAAGGCGCACTGTCAATGAATGGTCTATTTTCGAACTTCTTTCATATATAAAGCGCACCGGACCATAAGTCGCATTAAGCAAAACAAAACAGTCAGACAAATCAGTCAGTCAAACTTAATTAAACGTGCACAATAACTTTCAACCTTGTTCAGTTGTAACACGTAAAAATTATATGGCCATTTTGGGTTCATATATAAACACTAATAATAATACACTACTAAAATTACGGTGAAGCATAGTACTGGTATGTATTACTCCGCGACGCTCCTGACTCCCGGAGCTTTGTAGTTTACCGAAATATTTTGACGGAGCGTCTTGAGTATAGAGAGGTGATTATATTGTCCACAGCTAAAAAAAATCAATAAAGAAAAAATCTTGTTACCCATATGTTTGAAAAGACATTAAAGTAATTAATAATAGCTATAAACCCATGGCTTTTGCTCACTATAGAGGACAGGTTACCACTTTGCCTTGCTCACTGTGGGTAAGATGCATGCATTTGCATTTACCATCCGTAGGACCATCATGAAAGTTTAAATTGTAGATTGTTATAGTGTGCAATCTAGGAGAGAGGTTAGGGTGCAATCTTTGACCACTTACACTCCACAGAAGTCCAGACACAAACGCCTGAGTGGCCTTAAAATGGTGGCTTGTAAATGTTTGGAAGGCAGAATCTGATTCAAATTGATAGTGATGTTGTAGTGTGAGCCAGGACTTACAATGTCTTCCCCACTTTTAAGACTCAGGTTTATAATCATTGTGACTGGCTCCAACATATGTTGTGGGTGCATGGTGGCTAGTGCTCCTGCCCCATTGCAAAAAGGTTCTGCGTGTCCTCCTTGTGTTTCTGTGGGTTTCCTTCAGGTACTCTGGCTTCCCCCCACCATCATAAGACATTACATTTGTGCATCTGAATTGCTCCCAGTGAATGGATGTTACAGTGAATAGTTGTCTATGGTGAACCTCGCCTAAGGCCCACAGTTGCTTAACGGGAATGAAGCCGGACAAATCCCCAACAAAGTAGCGTACTTTTAGCCAGAGTTGTGCAGTTTCATGTTCTGTGGTTGACTTTTAAGGCATTTGACACGTTGTCTAACATGCTTGCAGGCTGTAACATTGACAGGTTGTATATTTGTGACAAACCTTCCCTCATTCTGAAGCTCTCGCTGCCTGTCTGCCATGTTCCCGTGGGGCACAACACACCAGCAGAATGTCTGGGGGTTGCATTGGCCGGGCCCCGGAGGCTGTTGTCAGGAGCAAAGGTGGGGTGAACCGACGAGAGAACATGAGGCGGACTGTGTTTTATTTTATTCATACTGTGCCTTTGCTAACTAGAGCTGGGAAGGGAGGCACTTCAGGACAGCTGCTTCTCTGGCTCACTGATTATGGATTCTACATTAACTATGAGTAAAGTTAACTTTGATAAATGGGACCAAAAAAAGTCTGAACACGTCTGAATATATATAAAGGAATGTCTTTTAGTTATAAAAAGTAGCATCAATCTGTTCAACTTCATTTGACTGGGACAGAAAGAGGCACCAAATACATTAGATTCATCTCCTCTCTTACTTGCTCTGTCTTTTCTCATGAGCCACATTCTACACATCACCTTAATGATTCACCTGTTCACGTGCCAGTATCAATAAGTCATGCTGGAACAGGAATGAATGCATTGGGCCTGTCCAATTGGGCCCAGGCTAATTTACTGAAATAGATGGAAGGGCATTGCTATCCTAATCCTAGCTGTGATTTGGAAAGGTTGGTTCACCGGCGTACATAAATAGAGCATTTGGGGGCGTGCGTATCTCCATCTATTTAGTTTTTGCACCGTCTTAATCTAGGTGGAAGGCTGTTAATTAACCTCGCTGTCAAGCCGGCAGACGTCTAAACCAGCAGCCCGTCACTTCTCCTGGGTCTTGTTACTTCTGTAATTAGTGGCGGATAAGAAATTACAAATGCCCCCCTCTGCCTTGCGTTAAGATTAGGACCCCTCACGCTTTGTCATTCTGATGCATGAATGTGACACAAATGTTGGTGTGCAGTTGTGTGTGTGTGTGCGTGTGTGTGTGTGTAGTTGTCAGTGGAGAGGAATGGTGCTTTCATTTTAAGCTGTTTCTTCAGTCACGACAGATTTGGTATTGGTATGGTTTCATGAGACCGTATTCTTTGGTGAGAGGTGAAAGGAAATTGTGACCTAATCTCCACTGAAAGAGGTCATTTATAATGTTTGTGATACAGTATGTGCTTCAAATCAATGTATGACAAAGAGGACACATGACACATTCAAAATGGAATAATCCACAAAATGCTTACTGCAATTCATCCATTAATCTTCCAGTTATTCCCATTAGGGGTCACAAAACTGAAGCATATCACAGCAACTATGTGCCTTTGGTGTACATGTAGCCATGTAGGGCTTGGACAGCATTTTACCTACACTTTTATCATGGAATGGAAGCAACTGGAGTCAAGACTGTTAGAATTAGCCACAAAATACTGCAAATTAAGATGGTTTGACAGACGACATCCACTCTGCTACATGTATGTGATGTCAGAGCCTTGTTAGGAAACATTAGTGTACCTCATATTGTATGTTTATTTAATGTACACATTAGTGAACATGTAGCAATTGGCTGGTGGCAAAATTCTTGATTCCTTACAGTATTTACAGAAATGTTGATGACCACCATATTTTTTTTTACTGTATGCTCAGAATTATTCTATCCCTCACCACAAAAACGTCTTTTTTTGTAACGTTAACTCACTTTTGCTCCAGAACAGAACATTCCAATTGACAAACATCTTAAATGGTCTACAGGAACACTAACTACAATTTTAGACTCAACAACAATGAGCTTTTATTGGGAACTATATTGTTTTTGCAAAAATAAAAATAAAGAACTTTCTGACCAACTCCAAAAAGCTACAAAAACAACAGTCTGGATGATCTGACACATTTTTCAATTACAGATCCTTGTATTTTTAACTCACACGAGAACTAAGAAAAAAAAACAAAAACAAAGAGCAAACCGAACACAGTTCGCGACACTGGAGAAGTGTCTGGCCCAGATTGGAGCTTTGGACAAGATTTCCATCCATTATCTCACCACTTGGCCCCAGACCTCGTGAAATCTGAACCACTGAATGATGCATGTCAGTGGCTGTCAATAATTGATGTGAAGAAAACACATCAATAAGTCAGCCGTCCTAAAACCTTTGTCAAAACTTTCTCATTATCTCCGAAGATTCTGTAGAAGAAGGGACTATTGCTAATCATAGACAATAAAGGGGAAGATGTGAGAAAAAGAACATTTTACTATTTTAATTATTCTCTACAGCCGGGGTGGAATTCATTATTTCATTCTACAAAGTGAAAATATATTCTTTAATTGACTTCAAACAGAATAGCGTTAGCAATAGAGCTCCACTTACTTGGCAAGTGCCTTTAATGCAGGCATCTTCTTTCACACAGGGAGATAAACAAAACTCAGATGATTTTCTTTTTACGTCTTGAGCTTCATACAGTTTGATGGTTCCGTGGTGAAATACGCAAAAGGAGTTGGAATTAAAAGCCTTTATTGATTAGCAGGGCATGTGGAGGGCCTGGATATTTCTTTCTCAAAACAATTTTTTGAAGACATGCATAGTTTACACACTTGAAAGCCCTTGCACATCACGGAATGAGCAGCAAGCAAAAGAATGCCAATGTTAGACGGTATTGAATTTGAGTCCATCAAATCGTTCACATTTTTTGGGGGGTGATTTTGTGATTAGCTTGAATTTCAGTGATACTAGTTAAGAAATATGGGTTTGAATATGAGTGGAGCCACTTCTGTCTCCCAATAGATTTTCAGACATAATTAGGTTTTTCTCAGTGTTAGGATTCCGGCTTTGATTGTACCCAGGGACGGGATGACAAGCGCGTCGGACGTCTGCGCAGTTTCGGTCCCTTGATCATTCGCGGGGAAGAAGAAATATTCTCATTTTTTTCAAGGCATGGAAGAAGAAAGTCATGTGGATTAGAAAGCCAGACGAACTGCTGAGAACACGTCGAGAATATGACTACTGTCTGTCACAATGGCTTTTTAGCTGTAAGATGAATTCACAGTGGCAAACGTAGTGATTCAAAATGGCTCATTCTATTGTATGTTGCGCAGTAAGATAGCCTAAAAAAATTCTTTGCTTAGTTTTATATAGGTAATGCTGAATGACTTCTCCAACCTTTACTCGCCTAAGTACTGTGAGTATAGACAGGCACAGTGGGTGTCTGTAAAGGGCAAACTGTGCTCCGGTGTCAGCGGTAAAGCCACTGGGGAGATAAAGGTTGGGGGGGGGTGGCGGCTCATTGATTTCTGATCCGGTATACCAACAGTTAGCCACGGCAAATTAATGCTCCGTTTCACCATGCGCCCAGCCTGTCTCTCATTACGCCGGACTGGAGCCCCGACAAGCCACAACTAATAGATAATGCATGTCAGGGGGAAGGTGGGGGTCGAATAAGCCACACATCCAGAAAAAAAGGCATCAAGAGAGAAAAAAAGTGCACAAAGCTAAGCCAGAAAGACGTGATGAAAACGGAATTGAGGTGGGTGTGGTGGGGGGAAAAAAAGCAATAACGCAGAGATGAAGAGATACAGGCAGATGTAAAATGGATGGAGATTGAGAGCATGGCCTGAGGGCTAGCAGACACACTGCTCGACATGTGCCTCTGATACACAGCCTTGTGGAAAACGGCTCAGGTGCGTTGGAGAGGTTGACAGTGGCACAAAAATACATTGCTTGCTGAAAACTGTTGTGTGTGGAGCCTGTATGTTCTCCCCCATGTTTGTGTAGCTCCTCTATGTATTGGCTTCCATCCATCATCCAAAGACATGTATGTGTTTGGACAGTTGGTGTATGTAAAATGGTCCCTAGTGAATGTGGAAATGTAGTGTATTTCTGAGTGCAAATTCATTTTGCTGCCCTGTCTGTGTCAGAAACTAGCCATTGTCAAGGAAAAAAAAAACTAAATTAATTAATTAATTAATAAATACAATTAAAAAAATTAATAAAAATAAAAATAAAATAATAAAAAATAAAAAAGCATTACTTCTATATAGAGATTTTCTGGATACTCAAAGATGCTTTTACATTTTTTCATGCATTATTCATTATTCATTCACTCCTCAGTCATACTCAGCTGCATAAGTGTGGCTGCCATTCTGCGCCTACGGCCCTTCCTGTCCACCACAGTCACACAGTCACACTGACACATTCATACATGGGCAATGTGGTTTAAGTGTCTTGCCCAGGGACACAACAACAGGTAACTTAAGCCCATTATGTTGAATGCTTTAAAGGGCCACTATGGGGAACTCCCCCTACAGTTTCAGAGAAAATACCACAGAAAAAAAACTAAGAATATAGACTCCATATATAGACTCTAAACAATCATAAAGCTACTGTTAAAAAAAAACACCAGGTCTGTGTCAGTTTGGCATCTCTCCCTGTTTAAAAGCCACTTGTGGTTTTGGCGAGACCTGTGACTTGACCCGAGCCTTCTAGGGACATTCATCCTTGCAAGGAAGCTTCATTCACCCCACAACAAGTCTTTTAGGATCACACTGACTCTGAGGTTTTGTGAAAGTAAAAAGTCTATGATTTAAATGCTCACCTGAGCATCTTCCCGGTGAAGTTTGCCTTTCCACTTTCCAAGACCTGAGGACAAGGACTTTCAGCGCCAGGTCGGGCAGTGGGAGCAAATATTGATGGGCATCAGTATTGTAGTTATGGAGCATCGTGCCTTACATGGATATGAGACCACCATCACAAATATCCAATATGGCAAGTAAACAAAGCTGCTAGATCAACAGAGACGGCTCTATAAAATGACAATGGTCAGATCAATAAGATGGTCTCAGGCATACACTTAAGGACAGTGGGGTGTTCAGACTAGTCTCAGCCACATTTCTGCCCTTGAAATAACAGAGTATCTATGTAAACTTCTTTCATGATGTATTGTGTGAATGTTTAAAGCCAAATTTGGTGATTCCAAAGAGGTTTTTTATTTTATTTTGTTTATTTATTTGATAGGGACAAGTATATTCATTTTACATGTCATATACTACAGCACTTGTAGCCGTAGCTAGTTTGCAGTGCTCGTCCCCAGAAGGGTCTTTACAAAAACAACAATTACACAAACACTTTAGACACACACACTGCAAAAAAGGCATAATCATTTCCCAATGAGTTAGGTGTGATCACATGACTGACTTCTTTTTAAAACACACTTTAGTTCATATCTAAAATGTCCCCATTCTTAATCCTGTTTGAGTTCAGGATTCAGGGAGTTCCACAGTTTTGAGCCCTGGACAGAGAAGGCTGACTGTCCAAGAGATGTTTTTCTCAGAGGCACTTTAACGTTTCCACTAGAGGCTCCGCGTGTGATGGAGCCCGCTGCTCTGAGTGGAACTATACGCTCACTGAGAACAGGAGGGGCTCGCTTGTAAAAACATTTATACATTAATTTTAAATGACAAAACTTTATAAAATTTTCAAAACTAAGAACATTTAACTTCTGCAGAACCTGAGTGTTCGAATAGTTTTTCTATCTAGAACCTTCAATGCTCTATTGTAAACCATTCTCAGTGGTTTGATTGTTGTGGCTGTTGCCTGTGACCAGGAGGTTATACAAGAACTCAGATGAGAGAAAATCGTGGCATGCATAAAAACATTTGCAGCATGAAACAGTAAACAATCTCTGATCATTCTGAAACTATATACATTTGCTTTTGCTACATTTTCAACGTTTTTAATGTGGCTTTCAAATGTTAGGTGTTTGTCCAAAATTAGACCAAGATTAGTACAGCCTGGCCAGCCTCGACTAAATATACAAAGATGTTAGTCTGGTCTCTCGTTGATTGCATTTCATTTCATGGGCGGAGTTTACCAATGTTTAGTAGACTGATCAGAAACGACAGACATGACGTTTAAAAGCCTCACAGAGCCACACACAATTGCTGTTAACAAGGAAGTAACATTAGCAAAGTCTGTCGGACATGGACAACAAAACACACTCTGCTGCGGCTCATAAACGGCTCGTGATTGGTCCAGCCGCAAAATTGCGGATAAATTATTCGCTGTGAACAAGGGACCAGACCCCACTATTGAAAATGTAGCAAGATTAGGCTTTAGTGAACATTCTTGGTTTTCCATAGTATTAAAATGTAGAAAATATGGTTGCTAGCCTTAACAGCAGTATACCCACATCACTGCTAAACTTAATTTACATTGTTCGTTTATAATTTTAAAAGATTTTTCTCCCTTTACCGGCATATACAGTACATACAGCTTGCACACAAAACTTACAAAAGCATAAAGACATGTATGTACACACAGCAGATACAGAGTGCCAATGTTCTGCTAGTGTTTGCTTACACACATGCCCTCAGAATGATTAATGGGTTTCTGCTCAACACGCTGACCCATGGGGCACAGCAGGCCAGTGGCTGAACACAATTTATTAAGTACATGGTGTCGCCATGGTGTGTGTTTTGAAAAAAAGAGCAGTCACTATGCAGATCTCACAATCGGAGGGCTCTCGGCAGGGGTCCGGACACGCAGGGCTTTTCAATCTCATACTGAAGAGGGCACGGAGCGAACAAAGAGATGAGACACGAACTGGAGAGTTATAGCAGCGTTTCCATGGCGATATGTGTCACCATGTACTAACGCCATTTGGATTGTTAAAAATGTTACCTGACCAATGCAATCAGAGGCAGACAAACACTGATGGAGAAAGAGTGAACTGACTATAGGTCTAATAAGTAAATGTATACAAACAAGGGTTAAGTGCAAGGAACCACACCTTCTCTCTCCTCCTTGAGTTCCTGTGACATCCCAAAATAAAAATAAAAAGATAAATGATGCCGTCATTTGCTTTAAACCCATCCATCCATTTTCTTCCGCTTGTCCGAAACTGGGTCGCGGAGGCAGGGAACTCCTGCCTTCGACCACCACCCGATCCACATTGCACCAGCCCTTTTTAAGGGTACCTCCCGCGGGTGGTGGGTCCACGGGAGGGCCTGACAGCGTGTGCCAGGCGGGGACTCGAACCACCGACCCTTCGGTTGAAGGGCGAGCATCCACCCACTGCGCCACCGCTGCGGCTTGCTTTAAACCATTCAGCATTAAATTACTATATACAAAAATAGATACACGATATTAAAAACATTACTACAATTACCTGCAAATAAAATGAAATTATCCATAGTTGTAATGATGAAAGTTTGCAGAAGACAGCTTTGATCTTTTGAAAAAGTGTCTTTCTAATGGTTATTTACAGGAGATGATGCATGTCCAATTTGTTTGCCTTGCGTGCAACAGAAGGATATGCAACTGCACTGTGTGATGTAAGAGCTCACACCGCACCAATCTTCCACTCTTAAGGTTAAAGTCATTTACATCAGCCTTAAACGAACCTCCACTGGGCACGTTATATCATCTTGGCCCATTACGGAGCTCATCACCCAAGCATGTCTTAGCCGGATGGACCTTTAAGCTAACTCAACAAATGTGCTTTGACAAGCTTGGCTGCTTTTATCTCTGTTGTTGATTTACTTAATGTTTTCATCAAGTCGAGGATTACAAAAGTGGTATTCATGTAATGAGGGGTAAGCCGGGTGACGGACACTGGAGCCTGAGCATTTCTTTGTCTGCAATTCTCCTCGATGAATGTTACAGTAGCCAAAAAGCAAATAAGCAAAGAACAAGATTTAAAATATTGGCTGACCAGAGATTTAAAAAAGGCTTTGATGAACCAGGTGTTACTTGGTGGCTGACAAACGTGGCGTGGGCAGACATGTATATGTGTCATGGTAACGCGTATTGATTTTGAGGTGTACATTATGAATTAGATTTGAAATGTTTTCAAGGTCTTTCCACTCAGGATTATGTACCATGGTGAGAGATAATGCCCAATTCCCACTAAATGCAATACATGTAAGGAGCAGGATACAGAGCTCCTGTGGCGTATCTGTGCTGGAATCAGTGTGAATTAGGTGTAAGGTAGCTCAATGGACAGTGCATTTGCTTCTGAACTGGCAGATCCCCACTTTTAGTTTAGTTCTGGATCTAAACATTTAGCATTGAGAGACAGGGCAAGTGTCTCTTTTTTTCTTTTTTGGGGTTATTTAGATACGAAGTTTGTTTAAAAAGATACTCAACAAAACTCAAAAGATAAGCAACAGAAGCTGAACTTCCCATTCATTTACATGGGTGTGTTAAAAACACTAAATCACTTGTTCTCATTTGATGTCATTTGCTTATCAGTAAAATCATCCTTTTACAACTGGCCTCGAGTTTGACTGGACTTAACAATGTGTCCTTTTTGACCAGAGAATACATACATACCATTATGAGACATAGCATTAAAACTTTGATGCCCACTGACGGGTCAAGAAAACCACATTGATCTGGTTCCCACAGCATCAGACATAATACAATGAAGAAATAATAAATAATATTAACAGTATTCAGCAGTTTGTAAAGCTGACAGTAATGGTGGTTAGGGCAACATTTCACCATACTGTTGACCTGTTCATGTACATATATATATAGGCCTATATAATGCACAATAAAGACATTAATATTGATCCTTTCTGTAATGTTGGTGGTATTTTTTCTGGGAATTGATTAACATAACGAAGCAGTATCCTGAATATAATGTCCATAGTAATTGCCTTGTCATTTACCATAAACACTATAATTATAAATGTGCTTATTAAGGAAAAATACATGTTTCAAGATTTTGCACAACCTAAGCACAAACTAGCAAGGAGAGAATTTCAGTTCATCATTTAGGTTTGCATTATTGTAATATTTTTGATGTGTTACCATTCAAACTGTAGTAATCCTCCATTTGACACCAACGCAAATAACCAGATCTACGGCCAGCTTGTGGCGCCAGACCCACTGCCATGACAATCCACATCATTATGGCATGTTCACATTTATTAGCAATAGTAGCTCAGCACATAGAGGCAAATAGCCCTGCATACATCATCTGATATATTACAATGAATAATGTATGATTCTCATGTACTGAATTATGGTACATGTGTGTGGTCATACATAAAAAGTCTGTTGCATGGTGGAGCAGAAATTATATTGGATCATAGTTCTCTTTTTTTGTGTGTATGGCCGTCACTGATCAAGATCGCCAGTAAAAACCAACAATGAATTTATTGTATTTCAGCTGACATCATCAGCGTGGTATATCTTAATAATGTTGAACTATTTTACAGAATCTTAGCAGTGAAATGAAGACTGCAATTTGATGCATTACACCTTTATATATTGTTTTTTTGATTTATATTGTTTCTGTTTACCACACAAAGGCAGTAAGCTGTACCAGTCAATGCACGTTTGGGACTCTGTAATGTGTGTACATAGTGGGTAACATCATTTGACTCTGAAGGGTCTGTAAAGCTGGGGCCATCATTATGCAAACCAACGGGATCCATCCGAACTAACGACAAAATTGTATTAAACAAAAGAGACCAAATGAGAACAGTGTGTCATTTGGTGATCTTGCTTTCAGTCTCCTACCTCAACAGACCTCAATCACTAAGGGAAGTAAATCACTGCACCTTTTCAGTTCCCTATATATCCCTATCTTGTAACAGTGAACATCCTTCAAAAAGACCCTCAATAGATCCCACCCAAAACTTTGTTCTTGGTTAATTTTTGAGTTTCTAGCTAATAAATGACAACACTATATCTTTAGCCAGTTCGCTTTAATTGGTGAAAAACATTTTTGCTACGCTAGGCTTGTTTTCTAATATACCACCACTTGACCATTTCATAATTACCACTTTTCATCTCCTTCTCTGTGGCGAAAATCAACCCAAGGTCTAACGCTAATAGATCTTCTAGCTAATGGTCATTACTCATGAGCTTCCTGCCAGTTGCATCATGTGGTGGAACCCCCTTAAACAAAATGACTGGAGAATCAAAGCATGACCAGTAGTTGACGTTGTATGATAAATGATTGATAATGGTCATTAGTGTTACGGACCCTCTAGAAGCTCTCACTGCAAACTAATTGTGCTCTGGCAGACTGGAAGTTCTTCGTGATGTGACTCGGGTAATTACGGCACATTTTCATCTTGACTTGGCATTGCGGATAATCTGTCCTCCAAGGCCACGCCCGCTTTCAGCAAATATAATAACGTTCATTTGTTAACATACCCACTTCAGTTCAGGGGAATTCACGCTGAGGGTATTGTGAGCCGGCCAGACACAAGTCATCATTAGAGCATTATGACTGGGACGGAATTTTAAGAGGCAAATGGATGGGACCAAGCTTTTTGTTTTTTTATAGGCTCCCATATGTTGGTGATAAGAAATGCAAGGATCACAGAAGAATGTAACCACAGTGGACTTGAAAGGTTTTGATTAGGGATGCTCCGAGATGAAATGTCTTGGCCAATACCGATTCCGATATTTCAATTACCAATTTGGTCGATACCGATTCCGATACCGATATTATGTAAAGATGTTTTAGTGGGCTATGCTTTTTAAATTTTTTTTAATCTTTTTAAGCTAGGACCTAAGTAGCTCTATACTTGTTAATAGGAGGCTAACACAGTTTCAGTTTTCTCTCATTCTACAAGAAAATGCATAATCCATCCATCCATCCATCCATTCCTCCAGCCTTTGTTTATAAACTAGTCTGATTACTGCCCTTTAGAAATGTACTTACCAGTGCCAACTCTTACATTCGACCTGTTCATGATATTGATCGTTATGGGGCCAAAGAAGGAGTGAAGGGCAAAGGTCCAGGGCACCCTTAATAATGTTTGAAGCTAATACTAAAATAGCATTTTTCTAGCAACAGTAAAATGGTTATAAGTTAAGCATGCCACAGCAAGGCATCTACTTCCAGAACATTTGTAAATGTAAGCTACTTCCTGCCCATGTAAATACTAAAATGCAAAATACTGGAGCTTCTTCGTTAGTAGAGGGATTAATGGTCTTATATCTACCACTTGTGTACAGCAGCAGTGTCAGTATCACAATACAACATGTTTCTTTACACATATATCGTCCTACTGCTTCAAGGTAAGATCTGTTGAGACATTTTCCTTCAAATTCTAACATTTTTTTGACAATGAATATTTCCTTGCAGCTTTATTTGCACTTTCAAACGGAGGATCTAGAGAATACCATTATTTTCCAGATTTGAAAACATGGGGCGAGGCTCAAAGCTATTGCAGGGAGAACTATGTTGACCTGGCAACCATCGAAAGTGAAGAAGAATGGGCCAAAGTTGAACTCATCTTACAAAATGTCGACCTTGAGCCATGGATTGGGCTGTATGATGACTATACTAGCTGGAGATGGTCCCTTGACAACACATACTTGTACCAGGATAGCGAAACCCCATTCGGAAACTGGATATCTTTTAATGTAGATAACTATTACAGCAATGAGCATTGTGGTGGAATAATATTTGGGAATATCAATGATGATAATTGTGATTTGCTAAGAAATTCAGTGTGCTATGATGGTGAGTCTTGTAATCATGCAGTTTTGTCATATATATTAGTCGTATATATTTCCTGTAATGTACATCAATCAGGCTTAACATTATGACCCTCAAATGATGTATTAGAAGCAAGGAAAATAGGATTAATCATAATAATGGCTTATATTATATGGCACTTTCATGAAGAGCCAAAGTCCACTCTACACTGACACACTGGTGGTGGTAGGCTAATCTGTAGCCACAGCTGCTCTGGGGCAGGCTTCGGCCCCTCCGACCATCACCAAATGGCAATAAAAAAACACATTTATACATAGGCAATGTGGGTTAAGTGGACAGTTTTGAGCAGAATTTGAATCACCAACCCTCCAGTTATAGAAAGACCAATGTATTCTCCGCCCAGCATCAATCTATCACATTCTAACCACTCTCCTTATATAGTCACAGCCTGGCTTGTGTGTAATGTAACTAAATTACATACAAATACATGTTTTGGTTAATGTAGCGATAGTCTGACAGACCACAAAAGGAAACAGCTGATGCTAGCTTTACTTCGATAACGTCGCTGCAACATTTTCCAAAACATCCTATTTTCACAAGAACAATGTCTCGTGTAGCTCCTCCTTACTGGTCTGGAACTCACCTCGGTGTGGTTCCTAGGCCGGATCCCTTTGGAACGCTTTGGGGAATGCCTGTGAACGGTTCAACCTAGTGGAATAACTCCCAAAGCGTCCTGTCCTGTTCCGACCTAGTGGAAAAGGGACTTATGTTATGCCCGATTGATGCATGTGACTAATTTTATGCTATAATTTTAGAAACAACAAATTCATACTTCAACATTTCAACTTTGAAGAACTGGTTGGAAGCTCAAGCCTACTGCAGACAGCATTTCACAGACTTGGCCAGTGTCAGAAGTCAACAGGAGGCAAATGCCATTCTGATGTACCTTGCCACTGATATTGAGTACTGGATCGGGTTGTCCAGAGAATCTTGGAAGTGGTCTGACCAAAGCAAGTTTTCATTTAAGAATTGGGCTCCAAATGAGGGCATCAACGCACTTCAGGAAGAGTACTGTGCATGTGTACGTGTGGATGGTTTTGTGGATGACCACTGTATGCAGACAAGACCATTTCTTTGTACAGGTAATTGTAATCCATACATTTCACACATGTCATAAATATGGAGATATATTTGTGAATTTAGTCACAGCTAAAGTGTTTTTTTTTCTTTTCTTCTTTGAGTATTTTTATTGTGTATTCAGAGATTCTTATGCTCCTACCATAGTCGTAAAGAAAAAGCTGAGCCAAAAGGCGAAGCTCTTGATTTACCAGTCAATCTACGTTCCTACCCTCATCTATGATCGTGGGTAATGACCGAAAGGACAAGATCGCAGGTAAAAAGCGGCCGAAATGAGTTTCCTCCACAGGGTGGCCGGGCGTTCCCTTAGAGAGAGCGTGAGTAGCTCGGTCACTCGAGAGGAGCTCAGAGTAAAGTCACTGCTACTTCACATCGAGAGGAGCCAGTTGAGGTGGCTCAGGCATCGAATGCCCCCTGGACGCCTCCCTTGGCATGTCCCACCCGGAGGAGACCCCAGGGAAGACCTAGGACACGCTGGAGGCAATTATATCTCAGCTGGCCTGGGAACGCCTTGGAGTCACCCTGGAAGAGTGAAGTGAAGTGTCTGGGGAGAGGGAAGTCTGGGCATTTCTGCTCAGACTGCTGCCTCCGTGACCCAGCCTGGATAGGTCGATTAAGATGGATGTAGATTTTATTATCTTTGAACGTGAACGTGAGAATCAGTAGTCTTCACCTGCACCACACATTTGTTTACATTTGCAAATGCAGTTGCATTTGTCTAAATCATGAAACAGAGGGGTTGTCACATGTCTTGGTTATATACTATAAATTCCTTAAAAATATTCTTTTGAAATTTTAATTATAGGAAATTATAATGCCAGAATATCTGAACCAAACAACGGACAGGCTGCATGTGCATTTAGATGCTACAAGTTGATTGGTCACCTGTCCAACTGTTTGTACAGTACAAACATTTAAGCATTATGCCAGGTCCCAAAAATGAATGTTTCCAGTGTCATTATTACCAATAAACACCTGATGATATCTGATGATATCTCATGATGTATGACAATGATCCAACTCTGATCACTGCTCAGTATATACTGACCTTTCACAATGCAGTTTTTCTTCCTCTTGCTTACATTGTTCTGCTTTGTGTCTAATACCCAGTGGCTCAACTATGATGAAAGTCAGTATCTTGTCCCACAATGTATTATATTGTAAATAGTGTTACTAATAGAGTTTTATTAGCCTACCCACTGAATATTACCATGATCATTAACCAAATTAACCTCTTCATTTGATACAGTCCCTAGAGTTATGAAGACATTCAAGATTGAGTTTAAAACAGTGAGCCCAATACAGTTGGATGATCCTGTGGCTCAGGATTCTCTTCTGACAAATGTAAGTCTAACTTTACTTATATGTGGGCTCATTAAAGGTAGAGCAGACCAAGTGAATATGAATGTATTCTTGATCTATTGTGTTTCTGTTTTGCAGATTGAGAGAGAATTGAAAAAAAAGGCCATTCATCAGAACTTCACCCTGAGTTGGACAAAGCAAGCAAATGGAAAACGCTTCAATATAAAAAAAACATGAACACACATACGTCACGTCTTTGTTGGAATCTACTGAATTCTCAATTGTGGTGATGTTATATGATGTATTTTTATTATTTGTATAGTTTTGAAGTGGATTGAAAGCAGTCATATCCTTCATCTTTACTTATCAATACATACTGTCTTTGGTTTTGACTTTGCTGCTGCAGACGCCAAGTCCCCACCCTCTCCTTAGGATCCTCATGAGACCCAATCTAATGAAAGATTGAAATATTTATGTGTTGAAACTTGTTTACCTCTCAGTCTGGTGGGGAGATACAATCTACTCTCTTTGAGCAATGTCTTTCTTCTGTAAGTAAATGAATCAGGCTAAGGACAGCCAAGGGACAACATCACATGCAGTACAAAGCAATGTATTTGACAGTTTTGTCCTTAAAATGTTTGGTGTTTCTATTCATTCTAGTACCTTGTCGATTTCTGAATTCAGTAGGCGTCACTAGGCCATGTAAAATTAGCTGTATAGAACCACATGTATGTATAGAATATGTATATGTATGTCAGTGGTGGACCGTGCCCTTCAGACATAGGCCTTCAGCCACTCATAATAAGGGGAATTTCTGCTGCGGTGTTAGACATGGAGGGGGCTGGTTCTTGTCCTCCTTCAGCCATTATGGGCTAAAAAAGGAAAACTAACTCGACCAAAAAGAGTATTATGCGACATAAACCTTACAAAACATTATTATTATTATAAACCACCAATACTGTGCATATGCCAGGCCCGTTAGAAAACGCATGGTGACAGCAACTTAAAATCTGATTGGTTGAAATATTAACATTGACTATATATGCTAATGTCGCAATTCAATGTAGTGCGCCAGTAAAACTGATTTTTGAAGCAAACCATTTTGACTTTGACCCTGGCTAGCAACAAAGAGTAGCTGAAATGTGATTGGTTATAATGCTCTTATATGAAAATACATGTCTGGAAGCAGGCCTTCCATCGGAAAAGCTATGAAAGGAAGCAGACACATCATTGGGAAATATTTAAGTATACATGAACAAAATATAAAGAACATTAGCCAATGATTTAGATTATTTTTAGGCCTGCAGAGAAGGCTTTGCAGGCCCTGATGGCCCACCACTGATGTATGTATATAAGGTAGTTATTAGCTATTGCCTACTGTTTTTGAGGGAGCCCTGCATGATGGTCCGGTAGATTAATCTCAATGTTTTTAAAGCAGAACTTTTAACTAACCCCTGTTGCCAAACCTATGGGTGGTCTTGTCCAGGGTAACCTCTGTTATATTTTCCATATTCATCAAGCAAATGGATCTTTTAAGGTTTTTATCCACATAGAAAAGTATATCTGTCTTTACACTGCAATTTATAACAGGGCTCGGAAAGGCCTGATTGGATTTGTGCAAGTAATGAGAGCAACTTTTCAGGGGCACCATGTGAAAAGACCCCTTTAAAACCAATAGGACTTAGACACTCTGATTAAAAAGTCAAGGACACTGGCTTTTTCTATTTTGTCTCAACAGAAAAGGAACCAACAGGCACCCAGCACAGCACAGTATTATAGGTATGGTGTACAAAATGTAATAACATACAGTTTATCAACAAAGTGAGCCTGAAAATGAGAAAATCCTTCAAAGAAATAATTCAGAAAGAGGATCATTATAGTTATATTATACTTGCTAATGAGTTTTTGAGCCAGTCTTTTGTATGAAATGTTTAATGGGTGGATATCTATGTGCACACAGTAAGGCTAAGCTGCTTATTTGTGGTCCAATTTCAATACTAATCATAATTGCACTAATGAAGGAGTTTGGTATGGAGACTATTAATGTCTCCATGTACCAGTTTGTGCACTGAATGATTACATAAAGAAATATTCACAAAAGCCGCTCCAATCTCACAACATACATGTTGTTTCATCATGTCGGGGGGAGCGATTTCTTTGAAGAGACACCAGTGAACTCTGTGTGCCTGTGCTAATCCACAGTGAGTCTAATATGTCCAGACACCGTGTGGTACCAAAGTGACTGCAGCAGTAACAGATCAATCAGAAGCGGCCGTGCAGACAAGCTCCCCATGCCTCCACTGTGATACCATTATCTCCTATTTAGAGAGGAAAAGTCATATTGATTCTCACCATTATGTCACAGCAAATTTGGCTCCATTCTCCTTTTCCCAACTTCTCAGTGTGCCTGGGAGGTAAGGGCCGTGGGCTATTGAAATACATGTCTATTAACAAACTGATTTTAATATTGGGTCATGAATACAATATGCATTTAAACTGAACGGTTGTTCAGGATAGTAAACATGGAGCAATTCACTCTCTTAACATGAAACACACATCACTTAGTCATTCGTCCACTAGGCTGCTGTTGTAAGGGGTCACAGGTGCCCATTGACTCTGGACAATTATCGCAGGGTAAACACTAAGTGACATATGCTGACGGACAATCATTCACTCTTTAAAATCATTCACTAGGGTCCAACTCACCAATCCATCTGTAATATGCATTTGTTTAACCACTCTGCCCATGTACACTTAATTAGATTCTGCAGCTTGTGTCTACAGTTCTACCAAAGCTATTAAAAAAATCCCCAAAATATTAATTGTATGAACTGATAATTACATTTAACATTTTCAACAGAACTTTTGGACTGGATAAAAGCTTGTTGGCTCTTCTGTATTTGCACTGTACTGACTGGAGCAGTTGGCATTTACAATAGCTGTCATGTGCTCCATTTGACAAGTTTGCTAAAATACTACAAAAATCCTTGATGTGATTCAGGTTGAGTTTGAAGACCAAGCGAGACCAATTTATGAGCAGCTGGGTTGCTTTTATGAAAATTCATTGGCCTCTGCTCAGTGTGTGTTGAAGGAGAGGACAGCTGTCTACAGTTGGTCTGGAACAGTGATTGAGGGCAGCTGGGCCGTCACGTAGGCGGGGGGGTTGGAGGTCTCATTGAGGCCAGTAAAAGCTTTTCATAAGTGGAGAATATTGAACGGCCTTGCTCAAGTACCAGAATTAGTCATTGATTATATGGTGGACACTGTGATGGGGGAACCACTTATGAATCTTGTTCCCATAGACCTTCAAGAACATGTCTATAGGGTCTTTCTGTAAATAGAATAGTCATAGCAATATATATCCAGGGGTTGCAGGCAGAGGTGTGTAGAGTAGCCAGTAATTTTGCTCAAGTAAGTGTACCGTTACTTCAAAATAATGTTACTCAAGTAAAAGTAAAAAGTACTCATTCATATAATTACTCGAGTAAGAGTAGAAAAGTACTGGTGAAAAAACTACTCAAGTCCTGAGTAACTGTTTGAGCGTCATGTCAGATTATTTGTTAAAATTTTGTGGTAATTGGGCAAAAAAAATAAAAAAGATAATAAACAGATTTTGATACTTTCAAAGGAGAAACTAAAAATGTAAATAATATTTTCAAAAATTAAGGCACAAGGAGCAGAATTTTTCCACATCACATTTTTCACATAAAGCTGTTCTTACATGACACACAGAGGTGGTAAAAGTACTCTTACTCTTTGTAGATTTCCAAGATTTTACTCAAGTAAGAGTAAAAAGTATTGTGCAGTAAAGCTACTCTATGGAGTACAATAAACTACAAGTTACTCAAGTAAATGTAATTGAGTAAATGTAACTGAGTACTACCCACCTCTGGATATAAGCAGAAATGACTTTGACTATAATGCAGTTATTATCTACCAGGGTGACCACAGTCCCAGTTTAAGGCTTGTCTTGTCAAACTTTCAAATATACATCTAAAGACTTGTTTTGTTCCAATTTATTAATATATTTCAAACTGGAGCTCTGGTTTTATTGCATGATGATATTATCTGAAGTTTTTTGTTACTTGGTCACATTAAACGCACTATTATTTGTTAGAAAGTACTGTATGCGTCGCAGGTTTGGTCTATAAGTTGGGTTTGTTCTCAAAACTAGCTAACTAGCTAAATGCTAATTGGGGAAAAGGGGTTGTTGCCAAATGGCAGTTAACATACATACCAACTTGTAGACAGGCTAGCTAGTGTATAAAATACTGGAGTTTTTGGTATGTTGAAAAACAAGCTTCTATTTTAATAATGAAAAAAATAGCTTGATATAAATGATTATTCACGTCCCTCAGGTCACGTGATTCACAGCAGTAACCTAAAAATAATCATACAAAATAAATATTTAAATGATGTATGCATTAATAAATAAATGTAATATTAAAATGACCCTTAACTTTAAATAAATATAAATAATAAAATATAATTAGTAAGCATCTGTTGTGGATTAACCAAACCAGTGACAAAAGATCTTTCAACCGTTCATATTTACAATTGAACCTATCAATAAAATGGGGTGATGTGGAGCAAAAGATCATCCCGATGTGGAGTAAATCAGGATCCACCTACAATGCAAGACGATTTGAAGGTAAAAATGTAGTAAAATCTAACCTGTAGTATTTTTATCTACATTGAAGATCCCGGGTTTCTTACGGATGTTACAGCAGTTGAAGCAGATGTGCAGTCACCCCGTTTCCTCAGCTGGCCTGGAGTGTGTGATGCAACAATCAACCAACCTCTTGTGCATCACAATCAGTGAACTTCCTGTGTGTTTCTGCCAATGGGGCCTAACTAGACCACCTGGAATAAATAACTTATAATTTTACATTACTAGACAAAAGTGACAGTGATTATAAGGTGACTGATTATATTTTTTTGGAGAAAATTATTTTTGTGATCCTACAACTGTTTATACTCTGTGGTTTACCCTGCCTCATGCCTAAAGCAGGGTGTGCGACTACTGGGTGCCATGCCATAAGCAGTAGAAGATAAATAATAAAGGAAATTATGAATTGTCAGGCTACACAATTTTTTTTTATTTTAATAAAAAAAGGACATATTACAACGGTTGTAGAAAAACACTATTTCAACAATTTGCATTTCCAAATGATCTATTGTTCTTCTTCACTCTCTGCATCATCACTGTCGCTGTCACGTCCTGGATGTTCTGGCATCTTGGCGTGTTCTGTTGTATCCATCTTTTCCTCTTTCTCACTGGGTTTTGGCTCGGAGTCCTTCTCCCCCGGCTTCTCCCCCGGCTTCTCCGCCGGCTTCTCCGCCGGCTTCTCCGCCGGTTTCTCCTCTGGCTTCTCCCCCGGTTTCTCCGCCGGTTTCTCCGCCGGTTTCTCCGCCGGTTTCTCCGCCGGTTTCTCCGCCGGTTTCTCCTCTGGCTTCTCCGCCGGTTTCTCCAGCTCCATGGGTGTTTCCTCTTCCTTCTGCTCTTCTGAAGTTTCTGGTACTTTCTGGTCCAAAGCAGCGGTCTTGCTTTGTTGTGGCGGTTGAGCCAGCTGCTGTTGTTGCTGCTGTTGATGAAAGAAAGACACTTCAGACTTAACTGTGGTAAAACGCTGTTGTGGTGTAGAGACATGCTGTGAATCAAGAAGACTTTCAAAGATAGATATATTTTCACCTGCCATTTTATTTGAAAAAAAAAAATAATAAAAAATAAAATCAGCGGAAAAATTAGTAAAAAGTCAAATCAAACGGCCTATACATTATTACTGACATATCATCAAGTTATTACAGTTTTATAAAATATCAATGATATGTACCTGTCTGTACTTCTGTGAGGTCTGGATCATGTGCATGTACATGTTGTAAACCAGGTTGGCCAGCTCAGGCATGTTCTTCACAACTTTGTCTGGCTGAGCGGATGCATCTCTCTGAAAGGCAGAAAAAGATTGTCATTTTGAATGCAAAACAAATAGGTAAAATCTAAGGCATTACACACTGATCTAAGCTAAATATGCTGGGCTCTCGGGATTGGTCTTAAAAGACAAATGTTTGCTTGCAGCCTCCAGCCACCACTGCTTTTGCATTATGAAAAGGATCTGAGGGGCAGAGTTTAAAAACATTGGTATGCAGACAGTCATGCAGCCCGCAGTGAGGAGCGGAGCAGGCTAAATATTCAGTCCGCTGGGATGTTACCACTTAAACTGAGGAGTGAGGCTTACACAGGCCTGAAGGCAAGTGTGTATAATTCATATGGTTGTTGACACAGTGAGAAAAATTTACATCATTGTACAGAACACTCGCCTTTCAGGGAACTGTAAAGACTGATGTTATTCTGCTGAAGGAAGGGCATCCAGCTAACACTTACTAAAATGCAAATTACCGTTTTGTTATTTATTTATTTATTTGGCTATCTGAACTTTTTGTTTTGATTAATTCACATACATATTAAGTTACTGAGGCGCTGACTTTCTCAAGAGCTAAATATGCTTGGTTTCACCTTTTTCTGTTTGTAGGTGAAGAAACCGCACCTTACTATTTTCCTTTATTGGCTTTAACTGTAGTAGTGAAATGTGTGTGGACAGAAGGGGGAAAGAGGGCCTTAAATGGACATGTCAGTAGAAGATCAGAATTTTTGTTATAATTTGTTATATTTGTTAGGTCCTATATTCTGCAAAATTGACTTTTCTGAGCTTTTATCAATGTTCTAATGCCGTTTCTACCTCAAACACATACCCAAAGATGTGTTCTTTTTCATTTGGGCATGTTTGAGCAATTAATTATGTTGAGCTATAGTCCTGAAAACAGACAGACCCTAAAATAATTATGTCATAATCAGGGGCTAAACCACAAAGTGGGTCTACCTTCTCCTGCACTGTCAACAATCACATCTAGAAAAGCCTTGTTGCCGCCACCAAACATGAATTAATTAATTAACTAAATATCTGATTGAAGAAGTGTTAAGGCTTTGTTTATTTCCCAGAAGAAGTTAAAAGTTATTCAATTTTTCTAGTGGAGACAGAGGGGCTGGGTGAAGGTTTGGGGTGAATGTGGTGTGAGCCATGCTCTCAAATCAAACTCCTGATTCACTACAGGTGTGTGCCTAAATGAGACATAGGTCTATCAGAGCCTGAGGGCCTGTGACATAGACATGTACCATGACATATTTTTGACCAATGGGAAAATTGAACTGCAGTAACCCCTGTTTAACCGGAATGGTGTTGATTTTGCTTCAGGGTTTAGTTACTCTTTAAGGAAACCTCTGAACTACAGCTTTAACATCTGAATGCAAACAACAAGGTATTGCTAGCTCCAGATAAGACAGTTTAAGCAGAGGCCACATGTGTCTGCCCAAAAGAGCTGTCCCCTAGGGGAAGGCACACTCTCAAGTCAGAGGAAGTGTCAGGGGCCTTGGGGTATTTTAGACACCTCAGTTGCCACAGACACCAGGCGAGCAGACAGGCCATTGTTTGACACTGGCAGGCCTGGCGGGATTTGGCAGAGGGAGCTTTCGGATTGTGACCTTCGGAGGGTAATTATAGCTGGACTTGCATTTCCCATACTTGAAAATGGCAGCCGTAGAATGCTGCTAACAGACCGGGCCAGTGGGTAAAGCTGTGCTAAGACCTAGTGAGGACCAAAGGGGGGATGGAGATTCCATTCAGAATATAGTGGTGGGATTAGACGGTGAGAGGCAGCAGTGACGGTAAAAGGATGGGAGTGGAAATTGAACTCTGTCAAACGTGGAGGTAAGCCTGGCTGTTATCACCATATTTGGAGCTCCTATAATCAGCTGGAGAAGATTATTACGCTTCAAGGATCTGGGGTATGTATGTGTATGTGTGGAGCGAATGTGTACGCACAGGCTGTTCTTGGTTGTAGTATTCATGCGGTCTGATGTGAAGCTCAAGAGGTCTGGCAGTGAGCTGGTTGAAGACTGGAGTCAGTTCGAAGCAGTTCTGGAAGAGGGACACTCGGGCGAAGATGTACAGCCCCAGCCTGGCTCGGGACATGGCTACCACCAAACGGCGGACGTCTCTGTTGGGGGGGAAAAAAAAGCTTGTTAGGAATGTTAAAAAAAAATTTCTTTTGGAAAACATGGCTAAATATCGGTACATGAAAACTCCGATTGGATCATTTATCCTTATTCATCTTTCACAATTTTTTTTTATTGTCAGTCACAAAAAGGTATAACGGAATATCAGCCTTTGCCACAAACAAAACCGATTCAGTTACTGTCAGAAGTTCCCAAACTTTACAGATCGGGACCCCCAAAATAATGCAATGAATGAAAGAGGGGCATAAATAGGCTGTATGTACTGTATATAAATGCTATTTCACTGTAATACATTACAGTTATGATTAACATGCAATTTATTAGAAAAAATCAACACATATTTCAATCATTTTGTGAAAAGAAACAAAGAATCTACCTCAATAAGTCTCAGAGATGGTAAAAAAAAGCACAACAAAAGGGTACAAAATGAAATATGCAGTAAGGAGCAGCAAAAACAATAGCTCAAGTGTAAGATATCAAAGACAGAAGGGTATACTGTTGCAGTGTAGGAGGAAAGGATAGGTGGTGACAAAAAACTGACTAACAGGGCAAGTCATCACAGAGGGAGCGAGCAGAGGAGTGGGAGGGGGTTATCAAGTGCTGCTTTTCAGTTGAATGACGGGATTAGAAACAGAACCATCTATCCCTCCCAATACTGGAATCCTGCTTGGCTCGTGTCAATGGTAAGAGAGGATGTTTACCCATTCCACTGTAGAGGAATGAAAAGGAATGTCTAAATCAGCAGGCGGTTCAAAGATGTGGTATTTCCTGGTTTAAAAGTTATGCTTATGAAGAATAAGTGGAGTTAGGGTTGAGATGTCAAATGATCTTAAGATCAATATACATAAGGTTTATGTTTCGTGGACTTATATTGGATTAGATACAGTGAAGAAAACAAGTATTTGAACACCTTGCTATTTTGCTATTTCTCCCACTTAGAAGTCATGGAGGGCTCTGGAATTTTCATCGTAGGTGCATGTCCACTGTGAGAGAG
>JAVQKC010040689.1:0-24333 GCA_036025475.1 Philypnodon macrostomus
GGTCTACACATACACACACGGTCTTCACATACACACACACGGGCTTCACATACACACAAACGGGCTTCACATACACACACGGGCTTCACATACACACACGGGCTTCACATACACACACAGGCTTCACATATACACACACTTCACATACACACACGAGTTTCACATACACACAGGCTTCACATACACACACAGGCTTCACATACACACACAAGTTTCACATACACACACAGGCTTCACATACACACACAGGCTTCATATACACACACGGGCTTCACATACACACACATGTTTCACATACACACACAGGCTTCACATACACACACAGGCTTCACATACACACACAGGCTTCACATACACACACACAGCGTGCAGCTCCATGAGCCAAGTGCACCAGCGAGAGGGGCCTGGAAACATACAGCACACGGAGTCTGGAGGAAGACCGTACGGAAATCGCATTCAGTGTGAGTGAGGAGTAATATCTGGAGAGGACCCACAATTACAAGAGAAGAACAAGCAGACAAAAGTGTAAATGGTCTTGTACCAAAGAATCACACCATAAAACTGCTCTACATCTCATCCAAGATCATGAGCCAATCTATCTAGACTCTCATGTGGTCTGTCCAACTTTTAAAAACAACTGTGCCTTTGAAATCACTTTGAAATTATTTAGTGTTGCCAACATAATTTGCCAAAAGATCGACTAGAGACCTGTTCACTTTTTATCACAGCAGCAGCACCACACAGTTCTGTGTTTTAAGAAGTGTTTTAAGTTCAATCGATATTGCACAGTTGAGATTTCCTTTGAGATGAGACGCTAATGTTGCGGGCGGCTTTGACTGGATCTGTGGGCCCCCCTGCCAGGACGTCACCATGGAGTCTGCAGCACGCACCCGCTATAGTCAGAAATACGGGCTGATGTTGGTAATCTCGCTCCAAGCACACTGTCAGATGGTCTATTCATTACAGGAAAAAAAAACACCTGGTCCAGCTCTAGTTCCCTTTCTCTAATGCCTCAAGAAGTTTGTGGAAAAATAAATAGCTAAGAACAAAAAGTGCAGGAGTTTGGTAATGATGTCCAATTTGGCTCAAACAGGGTGGTTGAGAATTGAGATGAAAAATTCATACTGTGGATTAAATGAAAAAGGAACCCTTCCCGCTTACATTTTGCCATTTTTACTTTGCTGCAAGTCATGTATCCAAATGAAGTGTTTAATAACCAGCTCAGCTAAACTGTATCAAGTCGCAATTAATAAATAAGCAATAAAGTGCAGGTCAGCACCTAATCAAACAGCGCACTTCATACAAATTATTTAATTAATAACTTTAAATTGATATGCCAAAATGCAAGCAAACAATTAGCAATGACAGGCCAATACTTGAGTAATGTAATATATATTTTAAAAAAATGCATAAACAGCACTTGAAGCAGAATCAAGCTTGAGACAAATTACATGTAAACAAACAAAAAATATGAATAGTAATGAGTTTTAGTTGCATATACTCAAATGAGGACAACAATCACATTCCCAAATTTTTCATGTCGGTGTCAATTATAATTTGACATTTTCCATGGGATTCAAATGAACTTTGTCATGGATACTGTATTACTTTTCTTCCATGGTCAAGATGAGTTGGTGCTTTGTTATTGTTTTTAAAACAAAATATGTATGGCTTTTATGGATTTCAATTATAAATGCTTACAGTTACAAACAGGACATGGCAAAATAGTCTATATGATTATAGCAAACAGCATTAGTTTATAGACCCTTTAAAAAGTTCCGGAATGAAGGCGACTGGCGCAAAAGTGCCTTAACTTTACAAAAAGTTATGAATTGTGGTGAGGGATAAAATAATTCTGAGCATACAATGAAAAAACTATTGTGGTCATCAACATTTACAACACAGTAATTTTACCACCAGCCAAAATGCTAACTGTTACTAATGTGTACATTAAATAAACATACATGTGAGGCACATTCACTAATGTTTGCTAACCAGGCTCTGACATCACCTACATGAAGCAGAGTGGTTGGCATTTCTCAAAACCATCTTAATTTCGCCATTGAAAAAGTATTATGGTCTTGCCTCCAGTTGCCTCCATTCCAGAATTGAGAACTTTCTGTGTACAAACTTTGAAAGGGTCTAATGTGTTATACTATATGTAGTATAACATGTGTGCCCTTCCTTCCACACGAGGCCATTTTCAAATGTGAGGTATCGAGTTATGTGGCCTTTAAAAAAACACAGCAGAAATATGTGAGCGTTACGATAGCCTGGGGTCATGGGAATGTATCTAAACCTATTTTGGTATTCTGATAAGTGGTTTGTTTAATTTACACAATCTGTAACGAAGAGCAAATAGGCAATGAGTCAGAGGTTTTGGAGATAGCACATCTATCTGTTTAAACTGCCTTTTCCAAAGTAATTACCAAGAACAATGTGCTTGTGCGGAGAAGAGGGAGAAGTTGTGATGCTGCTGTCAGCCCTGTGCCGCAAGCTGCTCTCCATTCACAAACTGAACTGCATTATGGGAGCTGTAGAATGTGTGTGACCCAGCTCTAGGCTTTGTGTGTGGCGTCTTTGGAGTCAGGAAAGTGGGCTTTTGTGCAGAGCTTATTACCCAGAGCGCACAGCAGCAAGACATTTTCTGGCATTTAGGTCGCTAGCTAATGAAGTGCCTTGTCAAGGTGGAAGTATGGCCCAGGTACTGCACCTAGAGGTATCGCTGGATTAGAAAGTCTGCACAGTGTATTTTTCCGATGCAGTTTTACTTTAAATTTATAGTATTAATTAGAGCCTTTCTAAAACATACCTCAAGGTGGCAATATTGTCAATATCAACTATATATCTGGGTTGAAACTCATAATTGATTCAGTTTATCTGCCAAATTATTGCTGGTACAGTCAAGAAGAAGAGGTCCTTTAAGTCATATATTGGCTGCTCTCTGTTATAACTGCAGGCGATGGTCCATGTTGCTCCGTTTAGCATCAAACCAATGAAGTGTCAAGCTAAAGACCACTTTGGCATAGAAAAAAAAAACGTGGACCACCGAGACTTACTCAAAAGGGTGTGCTTGTGTAGTGTCAGACAAAAGGCATCTCGATTAAGGCTAAATTTGCATAGTTTTCAAATTAGAAGTCAACTTGTGGTATAGTTGAGAAGCACTGAATCCCCAGACCACAGTTTGAGAAACACTGCTCTAAACGGCATAAAGTTGAACCAGCTCATTATTTCTCTTCTAGTTTTCTGAGACTGCCCCGCTCAACAGTCTGGCCCTATTCTAAATAGACTGACTAACATGACTCAAAACTCTGATTCATCAAGTGTTAATTTCACATCAATGCCTACCAAGACATTTAAAAGGCCTTGTGTCATGTTCACTAGTTCCTGTTTTATGTGTTTCACCTGTGTCTTGTTGTCCATTCAGTCTCTGTGTCTTCCCATGTTCAGTGTCTGTGCATTGCGTATATGTCAAGTATGGGTCAGTGTCAGTGTCGTCCATGTTCGTCCTCCGTCCAAGGTTCCATGTTTTTTTAAGTACGTTTTGTTCCTGTTTTTGGACACTTTTTGTTACCGTTGTTTTTTTATTATTAAAAGATATTGGCAGTCTGCATTTCGGTTCGGTTTTTTTCCCCTTGCAACTACACGACACCGGGTAGCTTTTGAGATAGACCAGTGCTGATTAAGACAAAAAATATATTATAATAAAAACACTGAATTACCTCTGGCATATTATCAAGACTAAATCTATACCGTACATGTATCACTGATTTGTTGATCCCATTTTCCAGGGCAATACTACTAATAATATTAAACCTGTTTTGACAAAAATGCCCGTTATAATATCATTTTCATGCTGCCTCATTACGGCAACACCATCACATTATTCAAATTGTATTCAAATCTATTTATTTCTCTATCAAGTCTACACATGACAACGTATTTACTGCTGCCAATAAAAACCTGTCAGTGCTTCTTCAGGTGCTGACAGTAGCGCTCCTGGCCAAGAAATGGAAAATGCACAAAAATATTAAATGCATTGACATTTCAAGACATCCAGCAGCAACAGAAAACCAGAGGACCTCCCAGTGCAAGACATAGGGTGAGCAAAGTGATGTTTATATTTGCCTGTCTACTTGGGGCCCGTGGGAGGGGAGTTTAGCAGTGGTGGTGGTCTCCAAAATGAATGAGTTGCCCAAGGCCTGCTCCTGGATAGCGGTGATCCCGAGCTCAGTGGTCTCAATGCTGTATGCCTATGTGTGTGTGTGTGTGTGTGTGTGTGTGCGCACTGTAACGTGTTTTAATGCTTCGGGGCTTGTTATTCTGTTAGCGCAGACAGGAAAATCAAAAATGTCAAAATGTCTCCCAAAAGTACAACAAATACATGTTTGCAATATCACAGAAAAATCATTCAACGGGAAATGTTGACTAGGAGAAGGGATGCCCTGTTGGCGTATCTTGAGGGGCTCTCATTTCCACAAGTAAAAGAACTGATTTGTGTGAATGATGTCTAGTAAGTTTATGGAAGAAAATTGTGAAATTTCCGATGCACTGTAGTATGTTAAGCTATATAAACAGGTTTCCGGTGGAGAAAAAAACTTTAGAATTATAGATGATTTACCAATAGAGCGCAACAGTGACGCCCACTTTTGGTTACGGAAGTAAAAATCCTATTCATTTTTGACATAGACTTTTAAAAAATCCATATATTAAGAGTTTAAAAGATCGGTGGAGGCTATGTGGTAACTGACGATCATAGCGTAAATATTTTCAGCTAAAAGGAATAATGTCAATATAAAAACTCAGAAAGAGCTTTTCCTGTTTACAACTTTCAGATACCTTTTTAGGATTGAAATATTAGCACTATGAATGTGAGATACCACAAACTCTTAAAATATGGATTTCTCTAAAAGTCTATGGCCAAAAATAAGATGATATTTACTTCAGGAACCAGAGGTGGGCGGACTCTGTTACGCTCTATGCCATATAGCTTTTATCCTTTAACAATATTTTAACTAATTTGGAGACTTTCCGGGTGTGCAAGTCTGGTAAGCACTCTTAAGTGAGCCTGTGACTTTTAACCAAGGTTTTTCAAGATATAGGCTGGCTAGACAAACCTTAGTTATAAAGGTTTAATAATAAATTTAGTTATAAAAGCAATAAAACTAGTTTAGTATCATAAAGAGAATAAACTTTTGGTTTCCTATGTATATAATAACTCTTAATTAATTAATCTGTGTATTCAACAGATGAACAGGACAGTTTCAGAAGAAGGATATCTTGATGATGGATGTATTGGTCTTATATTGGTGCCATCGGAGGCTGAGTGTCGTACACTGATTCTCCACACCTGTACAGGGTATAGCTGCTTCCTCCTCACACCTGCAGAGACCCCACACCTGTTCTCAGCAGCTTCAAACACATGGCGTTTGAGCCTATAAATTATGATAAATTCATAATGTGTCTCCTATATATGCTCTATGCTAATCGTAGGTGAAGAGTGCATGTGCATCAAAATTCCCAGAATAAAAAAAATCACCAGAGATGTAATGTTTTGCAATATACGGTTCAATTAAAAATGCATCTTCTTTATACATTGTTGTACATTACCCTACTCAGAATTCCATACTTTTTTCATTATATAGTACATTCAGTATTTTGCATATGAGCCTGAGCTGCCTTCTTCCTCCACAGACAAAAATAGGTGAGCTCAAGATACTACTGTTGCTTGTGAATGACATATTTCAGACACAGTTCTATATATCTATCTAGATAGATAGAGGGATAGAGAGATAGATCAATCTATCTATAGCTATATCTCTAGTTTAGGTCAACCACTGAAAACACAAGAAACATGACATTCTATTCCCATGGAAATATATATACTCACACACTAAGTATCATAAAGCGATATACGGGTGACACATAATTATGTATTTTACCCCTTGGAAAGTGGCCAGTTATAGAGCTAAAACTACAGTGGCTCTGAAGGTTCACAACAAATTAAAAATACTGAAATAATTCACAACACAAATACAGAAAATGCAACAAAGTAACCACAACACAAAAAAATATCTACAACACACAAAAAAGACACAAAATAATTCACAACACAAACAAATCAGCTATACACAATATCACACAACACAAACAAATCAGCTACAACACAATATCACACAACACAAACAAATCAACTATACACAATATCACACAACACAAACAAATCAGCTACAACCAAAATAAAGTATCCGTAACAAAAGTGGGCCACAGAAACCCTCGTTTCTAGTGGGACTGTTGTTTGTGAATGGACAAAACAGATTTGTTTGTGGTGTGAATTATTGTGTTGCGTTTTCTGTATTTGTGTTATGATATATTTTTTGCGTTTTTTATTTAGTTGTTGTTGTGAGCCTCCAGGGACACCATATAACAGATTCACTGACATACAACCATTCACTCTCACATTCACAGAGACCATTTCAATAACACAAGCACATGGAGTGACTAGGAGAAGGCCAGTTTGAACAGGTGGGTTTTTAGCAGTGATTTGAAGGTGAGTAGTGAGTCAGAGTTCCTGATGTGTTGTGGAAGAGAGTTTCCTAGTTTTCTGGTAGCAGCAGTGAGATAAGGGGGGTAAGGTTACTGAGTTTGTAGGTGATGAGGAGCAGTTTGTTTGAATTCAGTGTCGAACAGGGAGCCACTGGAGTTTCTTGCAGTTTTTTTTAGTTTTTGCAGGTTGCACTTCACACAGAAAAAAAGTGAACCAATGCAGGACTTAGTAAAAGCGTTGGGCTGAGACATCACATGCAGCTGTTGAGCCACCGGTGTGCCACACTTGAGTTTACTCGAGAAAAGACGAGACAAAACATGACTTTAGGGCACTTCCATACACAGCCCTCCAACCATCCCAATGATCTCATGTCACTCGTGACGAAACCAGCAAGAAACAGAAAACCTTTGTCCGAGGAGAAAAGCCACAGAAGGTTACACGTGAGTCGGCTCGGGTTTACAGAGTGAGAGAGGGGAACTAGTAAAGAATAGTTTTTTTTATTGGGACTATCAAATATATAACAAGAGGTCAAAAACAATCACTCAGATGTTATAATATAACAAACTTAAAACCATTGAGGAGTAGGATGCACTTAAAACAAAACACTGTACATTTTCTAAGCATGACATATTTTTGTCAAGGAATGGTTTGCAACAAGTTACGCAACACAAAGGCATATACATTATATATTTAAAATTTTAAATATGACATTATTTACCTCTAGACTGTGTATTATTTAGTTAGTTAGTTAGTTAGTTAGTTAGTTAGTTAGTTAGTTAGTTAGTTATTTTTTTATTCAGACACACAAGAAAAAAATAAAAAATAAATAACATATTTACAGTCACAAAACACAAGATAACATCCATTGTGTCTGAAAGGCACTGGCTGAAGCAAAGCTTATTTTGCTAATTCCCTGAACCAGATCATCATAAGAAAACAGGAGAAGGGAAGAAAAAAAAAAAAAAAAAAAAAACAACAACAGAGGAAGAATAATAATTCGGAAATAATATGTTTGTATATAATGATTATTATTCACCATTATTTCATAATCATATGTAAAGTTTAAAATCATAAACGTGTTTATAATATCAATATATTGTTTATTTATTTATATTTAATAATGGAGAATGGAGAATGTTTATCCACAGGGAACTGTAGGGGGAGCTCCGGAGCAAACCAAGTTGCATAGCTCTGCTTTAAATTACCATTCTGTAGGAATGACACACAAATTGCACATGTAGATTTCCACTGAACTCTTGATGTGAGCGCCCAATCATTTAATACCGTACGATGAGGTTAATGCGTTGACTTTCTATGAATTCCTCCAAGAAAGCAGTCCTTTTATATTCTCATTCAGCAGCAACACAAAACAAATTGGAAAAGAACAACAACGGTTCAGGGTCGCTGAGTTAAATATATATCTCATTATGTCCATTTTAAACCCATTCCATTTCAAAATAGGCCTGAGGATTACTGTAAAGAAAGTGCATACTATCCATCCCTGCAAGCTCAGACATTCTCATTAAAAAAGCATTGCCAAGACAAACAGCCTGTGTTTTGAAAACCCTTCAAAAGTAGATCTCCAAAGACGCAGCCAGCACCTCCACTGTATACTCATGGTGTTGTTTCATTATGACTGGCTGCCACTCGAATTACCTGCAGTGTACAGCAAAGAGCCCTCTCAATACAAATGTCATAAGAAAGAAAAAACAAACAGGTCTCCCCATTTTGTATTCTAGTGTTGAGACTAACTCTGAGCAAACAAACCCCGACTGCTGAGGAAGTCATTCTGCAGCGTGCCTTGTTTTACTGAACTATGTAGCACACCCTCTTGTAAAAAGGATACACTTTTCGAAACTATGACTACTAGAAATTCAAAGTATGCAATGATTTATTTCAGAGCAGAGGGTATGGTATCATCAGGCCAGACTGTGATCTCTCTAATTGGAATCTGCATGTCCTCCCTGTTTTACTGCGTGCTCTCTCTTGTTTCCTCCTCTGACTAAATATGGCTAAGATAAATTCTTCTAAATGAATGTCAAAGTGAATGGTTGTCTGTCAGTCTGTTTCTGCCAGCCCAGTCACTAGCTGGCTTTTGTAGCACACCTAAGGCCCATAGGCTCCAGTCAGTTACCCACAATCTTTAATTGGCATAATACATGAGTGTTTATTCAGGATGGACGAACCTTATAATTCGCTTTAATTTGAAACTATTGATTGGCCTACAGAGCTTGTTAACATTTAAGTAATCACTGCCAATTATACAGCGCTAGGTTTTACTTTGATATTTTTATTCAATTAATAGCAGGAATGTTAGCTGTGGTTTAATCAACACTTTGATGGAAGTGTCAAATCCCCAAAGAGGCACTCACATTGTTCTTAATTTATGAGAACTTTTTTCTTCAAGATTACTAAAGGTTTCAGGTTTCAGTTTATTTGTCATATGCACATTCAACACAGGGTCAAAAAATGCAACAAAATGCTTTGGATCGGAAGAACCGTTAGACTCGCTAAACAGTCATGAAGTACTAATAACATGCAATAATAGTACATGGTAAAAAAGAGTGCAAAAAAGAGATAAGTAGCAATATAATAAACATATAATCAAAAAGTACAATAAAAAAAAGATAAAAATGCAAAGGTGCAGTAGGATTTAAATAAGGTGTAGGTAGAGTAATTCACAGCTGGTAAAATACTTCAGATGAATAAAGCACCCTCTTGTTACAATCACACTGATGTAATATCTAACTTTAGTCTGCAAAAGACTATACGAAGGTTATACATTTGCCAATTTTGCAATGTTGATAAATTGTAGTAAAATTATAGTTCTTTGTAATAATTGAGCTACAAGTATTGCCACCGTTATCATTACAAGAATGAAGCCATGAGCTGCATCTGTTTTGCATTAATTGCCAATAAAAGAGAATGTGAAATTTGTCTGTCTGCCATAAAAGCTCTAACGTTGCTGTGTTTTTGTCTGAAATGAGCCGACTCTGGATAGCTCCACTTCAAGTATGCATATGAGGGTCTTTTAACAATACTGAGAGCCCCTTGACAGTGAGTTAGTGCCACTGTCTCTCCCGATCAACGTCTCTATCATGACTTTGTGAGCATGTGTATCTGTCTTTGGCTAATAATTCCCTAAGTCTCTTTCAATTCCTTTCATTCCAGTTTGTTGTCTTAATCGTTTGGCTTCCCTGGCGATCCTCACTCTTCCCCCACACACCACAGTTTTGTTCTGATGTTGAAGCAGTGGCCCATTGGAATAAACACCACATTTTTCTATCTAGCTAACTACTTAATGAATGTAACAGGACATTTGCTGATCCTCATAAAAACAGGTGAAGTGTGAACTGTCTACAAGTGTTGAACGTGCGGAGAAAAGGCTGGTCGTGTTAATGACACTGGGGCAGCTTTCCACCAACTGCTACCAAAAATAATTCACTCTACATTTATACATAGGCAAGGTGGATACAGAGTCGTGCACAACAGCATGATGACCTGGTTTGATCGGAAATCAATTGACCAACCTTATAAAGCCAGTATGATCTGGTTGGAGCAATCCTCAAACTATATACTGTAGATTTAAGTAATAGCTCCAAATAATACTTCTAATGGTCCCCTAAGTCTCTTCTCCCACTCACCTCCCCACTACCGTTTTGCCTTGTTATGATGTTGAAACCGTAGCCTGTTGGAATAAACACCATATTTTTGCCACAGGCCATTCGCTTATCCCCATTAGACAGGACTTAAGGGAAAGATGGCGCCAACAAAACAGTGTTCCAGACGCCCACAGTCACCAAAGCGTGTTTACACGGACATATGCACACACCAACAGACAAACATTTAAAACCAATGGTACTAAACTTTTTAAAACCTCGCCTAAGGATAAAGCAAACCTATGTTGTTTAAAACTTCACATAAAACTGGCTCTCCTGGCGCACTCATTTCAAAAGCTGGTTTGTTTGTTTAGTGTGGTTTCTACATTGTTTTGTGGAGCATTAATGAGCCGGCAGAATTAGTTATTTCGCTTTCAATTTGTGGATTTAATGAGCTGGACACTTGGAATAAAATGCATAGTTTATGAACTATTACAACTTGATGTTCTTAGAGCAGTGTCCAAATAACAAAAGGTCAGAGTAGGGCAACTTTCCATTGGTTTAAAGCAGTTGTTCTCAGTTCAATGCCACCCCACAAAGTATTGTGTTGGACTTAAATGAGCCTAAATCAGAACCAAGGAGCAAAATATAAATGCAGATTACAAAATGAGGACAGAATAGGACAGGGACAGGACTATGCCAGGAATAATCCAGAATAAATCCATGACATTATGACTCTAAATCTAAACAAGAACTAAAGAAAGTCTAAATCATTTTGACACCAAGACCAAACTAGGTCTAAATCAAGTGTAAATAGATTCTAACCAACCAGAGCCAAACAAATATCCATGCATATATTTGAAGCCCTCTACAAGGGAAGAAAAAAATGAGGGCTCTAAATCTTCACAAAAAACAAAAGAGTTGAAAGGCTCCCAAGAACCACCAATGGCACCTCTAGCATAATCTGAGAACCTTTAGAGTGCACCAGATATTATGCTAACTTATGCACACTTGTAGTTATTGTACTTTTATATTTTCCATTCATAAGCAGAGTGGGCATAATAACCAGTTTAAAACCCAACAACACTGTTCTCTTTAGTTAAGACCAATAACTTCAGAATCTTTTTGTCTGCTTTGTGTTTTCTGGCGTTGGCTGTGCATTCGACATCAGTCAGACTTTCCTCTTGGCACAGTTCGTCTCAAACAAACAGTGTGGGAGTATAGCTGTGTGTGGGACGGCTGCTCTTTTTGGGATGAGAAGGGGTCTGGGATAATTCTGGCTGCCTCATCTCTCTAACACAAACACACATGAGCAAGCACATGCATCAGAAATGAGAGATTGCAGAATTAGAATTTAAGTGTCAAGTACCAGAATGTAACGTGTAGCCAGACTCATTTGCAGCTAAAAAAAAATGCAAAAGAAAAATGTATATATAAATATATATATTTTGCCTTTTGCATATATATATAATCTATATATCAGTTTTGGAGTCAACGTTTTCTGTCCTGATCTTAGAAACAGTACAAACCAATACCACTGAATCATCTTTTCAGCTTTTCAGAAACTGAGATGACAACCTTCACCGTTAGCTTTTCAGAAAGTCTGTGGCTTAAAAATAACCCAAAGTCAATGAATAGAGTGGTTACATGCATCTCATTTGCAGATAATGATGTCATTGCTGTGCTAAACAGGAGTTTATATCTTATCTTAAACTTCAAGGTCTGAATTTAGAGTTAACTTATATATTATAATTTTGGATGATTGCTATCACAAAGGTTTAATGCCATTTTGTAATTCTAAAACTTGCCTGGTGTGCCATCAACAAATACATGCCCACATATATTTTTGTTTTATCTCTCTGCTGTGTCGTCTAGTTTGTTGAGTCTAAAGTGGCACACCTTAATTTGCAGAACCAGCACAGGTTTCTCTTTTGAAGAATGACTTTAATTTGTGAGCAGTGTGGAGACTGCATTTGTGTGGTGTAATAAGGACAATATTCTGTGACGAGCTGACTCATACTGAGGGTCAACTCAGGAAACTATACAAATGTGCAATAGGAGAGAACTATGTGAAGGTTTCAATAGTGGTCAGGTTCTTAAATGTTGAAGGAATGTGTATCTTTTTCCTGAATCCAGGTCCTGTACTGTCTTTTTGGGTGTTAGCTGGATGCACTTGGAACACATTTTGTGGCTAGAATGTAATGCTTTAGCCATATAAAGGAATCACACATGAATACATTATACTTACATACAGAAAAATGGTTTCTCTACAAAAAAAAATCACCCACAGCATTTCTGTTTGCTCATTTAAAATAACTACTGTAAGTCAAGATTCTGTCCAAGTGGTTTTCTTTACATAGGTCAACCCCTCCCGTATGTGTATGATAAGCAGAACTGATCATGTACCTTTATGTTGAATGGAGCTGCCTTTTTCACTCACATCAACAATGTTGGACTTTATTGCATTTGTGAAGAGAAAATGTTCCAATATGATTATGGATTATGTTCCCAAACACTATAAAGCAGACCATTTCCTGGATAAATGCATTACTCTCCATTTACAGCATTATATTTGAAAAAACAAAAAACAGAGCGTGTGTTCGGAGAAAACCTGCATCAAGTTTTCCACAACATAATACATAATACTCATGAGGCCCTTGGACAGGACAGTAAAAATGTAGTTAGTTGGTGGAATGGTCAAACATAAAACAGTTATGCCCCATGTTATACAATAAGGAGAACATAGTATTGGGTTTTCGGCATTGTGAGCTGAGGACTAAATCCATTGACCTCTTTCTAGTCTATTATTACAATGGCCACTAGAGCACCAGCTGCACAAAGATCACAGACCAATGCCATCTGGGTCTGTAGCCCATCTGTGTCACCAAATAATCAAACCCCAAAACAGGCAGCACACACTGGACAATGACCTACGGGTTCAGCCTCAGACAATGGGCAGGAAGATGACTAATGCACTTCAGAAACTACATAGAGGATAGCGATATGTAGGGACTTTTTGTAATGTAATCTGTAATCTGTTTGTTAGCTAACATAAAAACATTTGAAGTATTTACACTATTCTTCACTAAATGTTTGATTTTTGTTGAGCAAAGAAAAATAAAATGCTGTGTTTTCTCAGACATGATTTAAGATATGAAGTAGATTTAATGATTCCTGAAATGGATTACTAAATTTGGCTCCTAATTAATAAAAAAATGCATTTGTATCATTTTGATTGTATTACCTCTGCCAAAGAACCTGTCTACACACAACACAGGGCCAAGAAACTCTGAAATAATAACTACAAAGTCCTCTCCCCCATCCTCCTCACAGAAAGAGCCAGTCATTTGCAAAACAGTGCTAGTGTATAACATTTTTGGAGACAATGTGCTGTAACAGATTCCATGGTTTCTTTAGTGTTTCTATGGCTTTGATAATCTGTTATTGTTTTAAGATGATTTGTTTTTTATCCATGTTCAACTGATGGGACTTGGTTTGGGGGTCAGCTGTCTAGGCAGTGATGCACATGTTAATCCTTTCAGCTACTCAAGGAGAATTCCTACACATACCTGCCCTCTTGGGTGTTCCATGGGACATCCCTCCATTGGGACATGCCTGGAACACCTCCCAAAGGAAGACATATAAAAGAGGTACCCAAAATATCCCAGGAAGGATCAGTAAAAGATCAGCATCAAAGATTTGAAGCCTCAAAGACTTACTCTTCCAAATGACATTACCAGTAACATCTAGTGGACAGTTACAGTTATAGCAGAAACATTTCTCCTGTTCATGAGTCAAATTCCCAGTTAATAGATGGCAATGGTGACTGGGGGGGATTTGAAGCCTCAACACTGTGTTTTGAAGTGTTTTGAAGCGGCAGTGGTGCAGTGGGTAGGCGCTCGCCCTTCAACCAGAGGGTCGGTGGTTCGAGTCCCCGTCCAAGCACACGCTATCATTGTGTCCCTGGGCAAGACACTTAACCCACATTGCCAATGAATGAATGTGGATTGTGTGAATTGGTTCTCAATTGGTTTACCTGGTTAAATAAAGGTAAAAAAAAATAAAAATAAAAAACCCCACCCCAGCCTGAGTGTCAAACGTCCCATCTCTACTGTTATGGGTGAAAATTGTAGGCGGTCCACCATTAGTGTACCACAGCTTTCCTCAATGCAGGCTCTACCTAAACACAAAAATTAACCAGGAGCCAGAAAATATTGTTTAGCTCAAACTTTTCTTTGCATTTTGTAACTTCTCGTGTAAATATGATGATAGTTTAAATCACTTGAGCATGTGAAGTTCTTAATTTAAATCCAACTGTACCTCTATTTTCAGCAGTTCAGTCTCACACATTTAATTATATTCATTGTGCTAATTAATACAATCCACCATAAACCTTTTTAGGGCTGTAACATATATGAAGTGTTCATCTGAAAGCAGTCTTGTGAATGCCTTCTCAACACACTACAGTATACTGTATAATAGCCTTCTATAATGTTTTAAACCTCGGTGCTGTGAAATCATATTTACTGCCTCTGCTTCCCACTGTGCATTCATAGCCCCGATACAGGTTCAAGGCATTTTGCTAAGGTGATGACTTCAAAGCAAAAATCTCTTTTGACATATCGCGGCACCACTAAATGCCACAGTAAACAGGCCTTTTCAATGGCCTGAACGGCAACAGAAAGGTGATGTTTCATTTTTAAACTCAAAAACATAACACTCAAACAGCGCAGGAATAAAATAATTTTATAAAGCAACTAGGATTATATAATTCACACAAGTTGAACACATCTCTCCAAACCTTTGGTGACGTATAGGTGACGTATATAATAGTCTCCCTAGTAACAGTGTGATATACATACTGTACATATCTCTAAGCTAATGATCAAGCTATATGCCTGACTAAGATCCTGCCTCAATGAGCTCCACCCAAATCGTTAAGATGCTAAATTATACACTTTTTAGGTACAACTTTTATAACAAATGTTTGTCTGTGTAGTTTCTATTCACATATCTAGTGAATGCAAGCACCTTGGACTGGCTCGAAAATCATTAGATACTAGTAATTTTCCAGAAATGTCCCTAAATAATACAGTACATGAGTAAATCTCCACCTTGTACTTGCCCAGTGACTCTCCTCTTGTTGAATGTACAAAGATTCTCAGACGACATCCTCTTAGGCCCTTTGAATCCACTGGGGTGACACACACACTCTTCCCCTCACAGAAATATAGCTTGTACTGACCCGGACCACTAGGCTGAGTCAACATTTCAATTATTTATCGCAACTCTCCTCCGACAACATCAGCGAAAAGGGATTGAGCACGATGTCCCCACAATCACAACAGCCATGAGTTCTTGTTATAGTCGCCTCAGCGTTTTTCCAGACTAATACGACAAATGGCCCTCCCAATACCGAGGGGCTGAAAAGCATTACTTGTCATCATTCAGCTGAGCTCTTTTAGACCCTCTTCACTGTCTCTCACAAATAAATGCAGCGTGAAGGACCTTGTCAAGGCCTCAACTATTCTTATAGTGATAAACAGGCAGTAAATCAGGCTCACATACAAGTCTATAGAGATTTGTATACATAGGCAGAGATGTCCTGGAGTTATGTCTGGATTACTTGAATAAGAATATTCACAATAAAGAGTATTGAATAGTTCGATTCAATTCACTGCAATTCACAGGTTGGTCCTCTTTCCAGCTGTTCTATTGGGGGAATTGAGTATTGTTAAAATTTTGCAGTCCACTGGTAATTGTCCCAGTGATGATTAGGCCTTAGACAATAACTTGAGTTTATATAACACCTTTCAAGACACTCGAAACACTATTGATCAAAGTATCAACCGTACCCCCTCAGCCACTGCACTCCAAATGATTGCCCCAGATTGTCTCATCTATGCTCCTGTCATACAGAGCCCCCTTCTACCCTCTAGAAGCTCTCTACCCCTCCTGATCTAACCCAAAGATCTGCCCAGAGCCTATTTATACTGATTAAAGTACTCTATGGTAGCATTTATGGCCTCTAACCTTGCATTACTATTTTCTATGTGATGACATATGGAGCCCAGAAACCCACTTTGACCCCTGTCATATGGCCATTTGATTGTTCCTGTGACAGATTTATACTGGGTCAAAAAAATAGATGTCAATCATTTAATTCTTTCTGTGTTTTCTATAGTTTATTATTTTACTATCGAATTGTTGTCTGTAATTAACAGATACAAATAAATTAATAACTGTGTGTTCCTCAGACATGATTGTTTCCTTGCCCTAAAGTGACCTAGCTACAGTTGGTGCTCCTGGATATTGTTGTGGCTGATAGACAATAACAAGTACATATGAATCACACTGATATCTAAGCTTCAACTATACATTGTCTCAATCAAAATTTGCTTGACAAAGCTTTTAGCTTCAGCCACCTCGACAACAGAGAATCCAAATAGAAATGTGATACAACATTATTGAGACAGGGGGAAGTCCCATGTATCATATTGAATTCATTTCCATTTTGGAGGAAAAAGTATGTTTCTGTGATAGCTATAGCTCAAGATTCACGTTCAATTTCCAGCTTGCCTGAAAGATGAAGAGCACAGAGCTATTGAAAGTGATGAGATGCCTGGCCGGAGCTCAACAAATCCACTATGTGCCTCCATTCACGGTTGGCGGAAAAATCTCATTATGTGTTGCACTTGCAACTACAGTAACTTCCTATTGATTGGTTTGGCCATAAATTGGCATCAGCGATACCCATTAGCCACTCCTCAAGAAGAAAGATTTCTACTGGTTTTAAATACAGCTTTAAGATGATTACTTCTGTCAGCATCTGTAATTATCTGTCAGTACCATGTCCAGTGCTGTTGGAAAATGGTAGAGCTTTCTGCAGAAATCTTTGGATTGAAGACGGACAACACAAGTAAGCCCTAGAGCTGTGTCTTTATCTGTATCACGTAAAACCTTATTTATTAGATTAGGCGGATGACAGGTGCACCCTAACAATAGCGGATTAGTCACTGGGCTACCACATACTGACATAAATAGACTCTCACATTCTTTTTTACCATGAGCCATTTAGAGTCATTTAGAGTCACAACTGAACTCCACTTAACTCCAGCCAGAGCATAAAACACATCATCTCTACTATTGTTCGGTCCTGCCCTCAATTTGAAAACGACTATAGATTCAATTGATTAAATTAATTATGTTGTTTCATTTGTGACTATTTAATTGATTCAACTTTTTTAGGTTAAACATGGTTTTGCAGGATTTTACTGTACATACTTAAGCGTCTATGAATTTTTGTTGTATGACTTGACAAGGATATTGCACTTTTTACAGAATAATCTACGTAATAAAAGCCAAACATGACTCTGTCTTTCAATTAAATGTTTTTTGCTTGACCTTTGCTATCACCTTTAGTCCATTTGTGAATACTATACCCACCGCCATAAAAGCAGGCATAAAACCATGCTTTTAACATCACCTAGAGACTATTCATCCCACTATGAGGAAGGTCTTCAGTACTACTTGACTCTGCAATTTCCCAATGTTCAAATCCCAGTTCAGTCATCTTAGTTATAGTGTGGTAATGAATTGGTCATGTTTTACTTAGGAAATAAATCAGTGGTTTGCTCCTGACTCTCAGTAAGGAAGTTCTTTAATTAATCTGCGAGAAAGATAATTCTTTGACCTCCTTGTGTTACCATGGGTTCTCTCCTAATACTTTTAATCCTAAACATCCACAATTGTAAGGCGCCTCTCAGGTGTATGGCAGACAAATGTGGTCACATCTCAAGTCGTCTTCAAGTGAAATGCCACATCACATTGTCACACCCAGATTTCAAAGCACTTTACCCAGAGACCCGTAAAACATATGCCTTACGTGACAACGCAGTTACATCAGCTGCATATCTCTTTGTTTTGTGTCTCTGCTTCTGAGACTGCAACAGCGATTTTCATTTGACTTATTGACTTTCATCTTACATTTTTAAGGATGCTGCAGAATATGGCTCTGAACGTACCACCGACATAAAAGTAAAAATTGTGTCTTTGTAGCTAAACAAAAGCAGGTGTACTGAGTTTTATTTTAAAGGTTCACATCAAACGCTCAAGTTCAAAGTTTTATTGTAAAGTGTGCATGACCCTTGGAGTTTGAGGACAAGACATCACTTAGAACAACGTGAGTTTAGTTTTTCAATTTGCATTTTATGATCTTTTCTGGAGTTAAATTATGCAATGTGACACATTATAATTTGTTTGTTGTATGTGAAGTAATAAAGTGATTTTTCTTTTTCTATAACATTGTATGACATAGTTTAGCACAAGGGTTTTTTTTTTATTAGCAAAACCTCAATCAAGACCAAGAGAGCAACATTCGGAGACAGCATAAAAGTGCATGGAGAAGGGTGAAGTCGCAAGGCCTTAAAATGGAATCTAATGGGGACTGAATTTTAGTGGCTGTAATAATTGAATAAGAGGACACATATGAATGTAAATTGAGTCACACAAAGGACACAGGAACATCAAAGTGGAGGAACATCAAAGAAGTGCGGCTCTGGAGCTGGAGGCATGTTGCATCAAACTCAAAGACACAAGATAACATAATGCAGCTAGAACATGGCACAGGCCGGAAAAATCATCATCCACACATGAAATAAAACAAGACACTATCTTTCCTCTGTTACTTTTGGACACTGAGGGTTCCACTGAAATAAAAGGACAACCTCTCACTTCAAAAGGACATCGGCAATTGGCTTGACCTAATTTACATCTAGAGTCATGTGCAGAATGTATATATCTAGGAAAGTTAAAGTACACTGAAAATAGAAAAAAACATTGCTCTACTTACAAAGTGTGTAGTAATCATTCATAAAAATCTTTCATTGTCTCAGTTTGCTTAAGTAGATCGCCCCAATTAAACGATGCGCATTTAACTCACATGGACCATTTCACATTTCAGTGTACTGAAAAAGTACAGCTTTAATCCACACATTCTTGATTGTTTTCGAGATATCTTCAGTTGTATCAATGTGTTTATGAATGATTACTTTTTTCAGTATAAATTCAAGTTCAGGTTTATATGGTAAAAATACAATCTTGTTCAATATTCATTCACATTAATAAAATGGAGGGTTTAAAACTATAATCCTTCACATACTGAATAGGGATGTTCCTTATTTGTGAAAAAAAACATTCACTGACCCATTCCCCACACTTTGGTCACAAGTCTGAGCCTTTCAGTGTCCTGAAAAAGCAATTACTCTCAACAGGCTAAATTAAACTGCAGTACAGGGCATCATAAATGTGAATGCTCCCACTTGAGCCAATGATCATTATCACACCAGCCTCAGTATCAAGATCAAGGATGGTCCAGTGCCAGTCTTACAACACACCTATTTGAATACACTTTGGTCATTAATACAGGTCAGTCTCAGTAATGGGGGAAAAACACACTTTATGGCTGTTGAATCTTGCATAACTGAAATTCCCTGAGAAACTCTCTCTTTTCTTTTTTAGAATAAAATAAACCAAGAACTAAAAAGCATGAACTAAACCAGAACTAAATAAGGACCGTTCTTTGGTCTCAATACATTTTGATTGGATCATTATTTTGAAGGCACATAGTAAGATTTTGACACAAGCAGATTAAAGCATTCATGGATATGTACTAGTTCTAATATTGTTGCAAAAACGATTTCATCATGTTCAAATCCACGACGAGAGGACTTCTGACTTGGATGATTTTGCCGAAAGCTGTAGATTTTCAGTTTGCCTAATGCACTGCAAATGTTAGTCTTGCCCATTATCTTTGGAAGCTCTTGACTCCCATCTTTCAAAATGACAGAGAACCAGTCAGTCATTTGAGTGTGGGGCTGCTCATTTCTTAATAGGGGCCATATGGAGATTATGTCTGGGAGCTTGGAGGCGTTGGCCACTGCTGATGTTTCACAGCTGTGTGTGGCCACTGTCCAACACCCTGCCAGTGACCGCCATCATTAAAACGGCCACATGGAAGAAAAGGGAGGAGCTCTAACCCTGAGGCGCTATCCATAATGTCTATGGTCTGGCAGATGGATCACATGCCAGGGCTGGAGTACAGAGAGATGCATACTAATGTATAGAAGGAGCCATGAATTGGGACAGGCAAGCTTTTATGGAATGGCTACAAATATTGTAAACAACACAATTTGCATGCACATTGTGGAATTATATTAATATGCAATAGAATATAGTATATTAACAGCAATGGAGTTTCACAAAAGTTCCATGAATTAGACAGCAAGGTGTATATCGGCGAAACACCCCCGAAACACCACAACTGGCACCAACTGGCACCTTAATCAGACATTGTGTGATTTCTAAGGGTTTTTCTATTGTTAATGAGCAATTGAGAGGCTCTGCCCCCAAACCATGACAAACATGGGAAGGGTCTATTTGGCTTTTTTTTATGTTTGTAAATGATGTTTTTTGAGAAATTTCCCTAAAACTACATTCAGTCTATAGGGGGTGCTATAGAGGTAACTAGCGTCATATTGGTCAGATGTGTACAGGGCTGGGGGTAGGTGTTTCAGGTGTGAGCCTAATCGGGCAAAGTATGTGAGTAAGTAAGTAAGTTAGAGGCTGTCAAATATACATGGCATTATTTACTTAATTCATTAATAGTCATTAATCATAGAAGTACCAAACTCAATCCAGTTCAGAGTCTTCATGATATGTAACTGTCCAGAAAAGTTGAAAAAGTTCCGGCAAAGACATTTTGAGTTATTGCGTTCACAGTTTTGGGCAGTAATTCTATATTAATCATAGAAGTACCAAAATTAATCCAGTACAACGTCTTTATGATATGTACCTGTGTGTGAAAGTTGAAACTAATCCGGCAATTAATTTTTTAGTTATCGGATTCCCTAATATCATCATTTCACCGATAGAAAAATCACTGGATTCTTATATTATGCTGGAAAGATACAGACTCATGGCAGGCTATTATAAATTGTCAAAAATATTTTTTATCAAAGCCCAGCCCTTACACTTTAAATAATACATGTGGCTTATTCAATCTTTAGTGCATTTCTACCTCTTGACATCTTCTTCTCAATACATTGGGTTTGGGAAACATATGGGCAATCAAAATGCCTGCACGGTTTCTTTACTTACTTCAGGAAGGGCACTATTAACCAGAAGAGGCAACAAATGTCAACAAAAAGAACTACAAAATGACTTTTATTTAAAAATCCACATATGAACATGCTGTGTCGTGAAAGGTTAATGTTTTTAGGGACTCCACATGGGAGAAATCCAAAAACACTGTTCTGACAGCCTTAGTAAAAGAGTGGATACATTTTGTTTATTTTTGTACTTGCATAGCTAACAATTCAATACATTTATCAGTATTTTCATTTCTTTTTCTTGTATCACACACTAGTAAATCAATTTTGTAAGTTGGCATGTCTCTTCTTTCTCTTTTCTTTATCTCAAACTAACCGAGGGAGTTTGTGAAGATTCATTCAGTCATCACAAACAATTAACCTTGTTTTTGAATGGAATAAGCTTTTGAGATTTTGAGAACCAGATACTGAAGAAACACACCACTGCCAACCCATGTTTAATTTGATCATTTATAATCACAATAATGCCTGGATTTTAATGATCCTTTTATAACAATATAAACATTTCTGTTTCGCTGCACAAACCACATTACATCATAAACAAACAATGCTGATTAATATGGATATTACATATATAGAATATAAACATTTGTGTAAGTCTAGCATTACAATGGATTACATTATTATACGTTATATAAACTGTATAAACACATGCAGTTGTTTACAGTGTTTTTATGGGGTAAATGAGATAATTAAGTGGAGTTCGGCAACAATAGCTGCAGTGTTAATATTAATGCAATCTGAGGCAGAGATGAAGAGGGAAGTGGGAGGATTGCATTGAAATATTGCCATTGTCGATAATTATTTTTCTTTTTAGGATATAACAACAATCCTCCAGCCCACACAAACACACATAAGCTAACTAACTGCAGGAAAGTTTTATAGTTTGAGGTCACAGTATTTATTTGGCCTGTGCATATTGTTTCTCAAATCTTGCCATAATGACAGCCATTGACAGAAGAAGACTTATTGTTCATATCAGAGAAGCAGTTAGCGGCACTATTCAGAAATAAACAGGCTTTAAGTGGAGGGAAATTGTGTATTAGCCAGAGCAGGTGGTTTGTAAATTCCTGCTAATGCATCATTTGCTCCTAAATTGAAGGGTTAGTGAAATATAAGGTCGGTTGAGATTATGTTTGTGATGCTATAATTAAATATGCAAACAACTTTATATGTCAGAGTCAGGTTTATAATATATTTATGCATCAGCTCGAGTTTGATTGAACCGATAAAACCTGGTACGACATAAGGTAATCTGTGTCTTTCAAGCACAGATCCCAAACATTTTCTCAGTTTTATTTTTTAAACAACCCACTTTCAACAGGAAAAAGTAACTTAATTTCAATGTTTAGTTTCAATGTGTCAATGCTGTTACAGGCAATCTAACATTGCCTTATAGTCCAAAGTGTCAATGTTTTAGCTAGAAAGAACAGTCAAGTGTTTTTCCGAAAATTTCAATCTATAAAAAAAACTATCTAAGGAGAGCTCGGGTTGAGATAATATGCTTTCTGAAGTATATGTGGTTTTATTAAGACAATGCAGACATGAATGGATTTGAGAAGCTCTATAATCAGTTTGTCTCACATTTCTTTGAGTAATGCATGTCTTTCTCCTGATTAATGTATGCATGGACCGTATGTATTTTACACGCTGATGAATTTCTGATTAAATAACACATCGTATTGCCAGTGTCTTTTTTTTAACCATCCGTTCAATCTACCTAGAAATAAACAGTCCCCTAGCTTCCACCATTATACCAAAACTCCTGGCAGCTGCTATTTTAGACCTGCCTTTTCCCCAACCCCCATCTATTTACATCTATTTACCACAGTGACAGATAGCTGTGACAGGGGCGGCCATCTTCCCTTGGGCTCCCATCATCTCTGAAAGCGCTACAGGTGGCCGTAGGTGTTTGCGGCTCGCTAATGCATTAGGCGATGAGATTATTTGGTTCAATAGGATATACAATTTTCCAGCCATTTTAATATGCAGTGAGAACGGTGTAGCCTCAAACAGACAAGCACACACTCATTCGCATAAACAGCAACAAAAGCATCCATCCAAATCATTCCAATCAACGTGAACAGTGAAACAGAGCCCCTGCGCTAACAAATAGACAGGGCCGCTCTCTTGTTTCTTCTTTCTCATTAATTCTTGGTATTATTGCTTTTGTCAGTCCCTGTGCAAGCGTATACAGGAGTGTGTGTGGGTGCCACAGTGTGTTTGCTTGTCTAGGCAAATGCAACAAAACTGGAGGCATCAATCTTTCGAGCAAGAAGTCTGTCCAGGAGGTTCAGAGAGACACAAGCCCAATAAAAAAGTTTGTAAGTTGGAACTAGATGCTGAACCTTAAAAGTATAAATACCAGTTGAAGTTAGAGTTTTGGCGTATATTTTTGTTATAATGCCACAGTGAAGATTATATAAATCAAAGTTTTGATATATTACATTTATTTTTATTATTATTATTATTATTTTATTTTTTGTTAGTGTGGTTAAGAGTTAGTAAAATGATCTGTATTCATGAACAAGTAGGCTTTATTTTATACAGACATGGCTTAACAGAAATAATTCATATAATGCCTTCCGCTATATCAGTAACTATTGGCCGTAGGCAATATTGGTAGTACTTTGTGGACAACATGCAGACTCTATGTCAGAGAGATTGCCCAAGAATTGAACTAACAGCTTCTTTGCTTAGAGGCTTACAACTCAGATACTGTGCATCCCATCAGCAAGGAACTGGGTAGTGGAGATGACATTGTAAACCAGCTCTATAATCACAAATCAGATTTTTATGGGCTCTTTTATGTAATCCATCACTCAACTTTGTCTGTCATATAGTTATAATGAAATGTGTAATAATGTGTACGAGTCAACTGCAGGGTTCTGCATGAGGCCCGCAGCATCACTAAGGACCCTACTCATCCAGCACAAGGATTGTTCCATCCGCTGCCCTCTGGTAGACGATACAGGAGCCTGCCAGCACGCACTAAAAGACTCAGAGACAGTTACTACCC
>JAVQKC010040714.1:0-32578 GCA_036025475.1 Philypnodon macrostomus
GCCACCTCAGCTGACTCCTCTCGATGTGGAGGAGCAGCGGCTCTACTCCGAGCTCCTCCCGAGTGACTGAGCTCCTCACCCTATCTCTAAGGGAGTGCCCAGCCACCCGTCGGAGAAAACTTCATTTCGGCCGCTTGTATCCGAGATCTCGTCCTTTCGGTCATGACCCAAAGCTCAGGGTGAGAGTCAGAACGTAAATTGATTATTATTGATTATTTTTGCTTTATATAAATACAAATAAAAAAGTGCATCCATTTTTAAGATTGGTAAATATTTGTTTCCGTTTTTCCCCCGTTTTTTGTAACATGCATCTATTCTTATGGCTTCTTGTCGATGGTTCTGTAGACCGGGGCTGGATTGGAGGTGGAGCCTGGACTGAGAGCGGTCGAAAGCGGAGAAGGCGATGTCGGTGGGACGGCCCATGAAAGAAACGAGGGAAGAACAGAGAACCGCAGAGAGGGCAGGCAGCGAGCTGAATGAGCGGTGAGAGCAGGGTCGACCGAGGGGAACGACTTCAAAACAAAGAGAACTTCTACCGCAACGTCACGTAAGTTCAACACCATCTAAATAGTGTATGGAAGATTATATTTCGTATCTTAGCTTAACTTTTGTGCCCCCCTTTTTGCTCGAAATGAAGCCTTTGTTATAAAAGTCAGATAGACAGGCCACCTATTAGGTCAGGGGAGTTTTCTGGCATTTCGGACATTGTTAGATGTTTAATGTTACGCAGATCTAGATAGCCCAAACATTGCATAGAAAGAAACAGAATGTAGACAACTTCACCATTCTCAGATTGTCTCCATTGTTGTCAGACGGAATACATGTAAATACACACCCATATAACTTTATGGCATACTCACTTTAGTGCCAAACTGTGCATGGGTTTTGCAATGTATAAAAACTTTCTATGAACCTTTGTTTAAGGAACTTTTGTGCTTACAGATGTTATTTTAAATTTTTCATATTTAGACATATGCATTGTCTCCAACCCATTGCAGAGCCTGTTTATGTCCCTGGAAGTACTTTAGTGTGAGCTATGATGCTCTGTTAACTGGGCTGTTAACTAGGGCTCTGCATTTCATGTTTAATGTGAAACTTGGGGGAAACTGTGGAAATTATGGACTATATGAATGAATACAGAATGTGTTTTTGTATAATGTATAGTTTCAGATGATAAAAAGACAATTATTGATTTTTTTAAGCTCAGTTTTATTGTATACTAGTCTTATGAAGTGACACGGTAACACAATATTGAATGATTCATGTTGTTGAGCTGAGGACCGACCAGAGACACAGCGGGATAAGGAGGGAGCCTTTGTGTGAGTGAAATGTGGGGGTCAGTTTGGGTTCTTTGTGCCTCTTTTGCTTAGGGGCCACCACTGAGTCAAGCCTGGGGTCTTGGCTTGGATCTATAGTTGAATGAATGTACCAGAGGGTCTTTGAAAGTGAAGAGGTGCATTCTGGGACATCACCAGTGGCATGTCTTTGAAAGCTTAAGAGGGAGTATAAGGGGCCAGTCCTGGGGCATCTTTGTATGGTGTTTGTGGAGATCCAGATGAGGAGGGAGCACTTTCATTGAGTTTTTTGGCACATGCAAGTGAGTTTGGGCAGTAATGTGTTTTGATGCAATCCTCTGCTGGATGGGTGAACGGCAACGGGTGCCTTTCAGTTCATGAGTTTCTATTTGTTTGCACGGGCTGTATTGTTTCAGAAATGAATGCCTTCTTCATGTTGAGCTTGTTTATGACTGGTGCAACTAAGGGACTCATTATGGGTGACTTTGTGCCAGCTTTTGCATTTTGGCGTTGACATGAACAGTACTGGAACGCCGGAGTGCATTAATTGGACATAAAATAAAATAAATAGCAAACAACTTAAGCCCTTTGTGCTAGCAAATGTATCATCTTAAGGGAAGCAATGCAACGTTCACTCTGCATTGTCTTATCAGGAGTTTCCCCTACAGTTTAGAAACGTGCTGTTGTAGACAATATATACTTTATCAGTAAAAAGGTCAGGTCTGAACCAGTTTAGTATCTTTTTATTTCTTTGCGCTCTTGACATTCTCTAGCTTGTAAAAAAGTAATGTGTTTCTTGCAATGCTGTTGTTTTCACCAAGAAATGCAAATGGGAGATAAAAGAAGCTCTCTTCACCCCACAATCAAATTCTCTCTGAAGCTGTTAAAAAAGGTAGAAAGATGCATAGCTCCACTTTAACACACTGTTGAACTTTTTGAACCCAAACACTTGAAATTCATAGCTTACCTGCTATGTTTGTCAAATGGCACATAAACACTATCATCATTCTTTTGCTGATGTTTAGAGACACCATCTGTCTCCAAAGCATGTCCCAGTTTCTTCCTTTGAGAATTCCTACAAACAAACTAACCCACATGGAACTGGTTAATGAGAAAAATGAATGTTGCTTCATAAGCCAAGACCCCATTGTTGTCTTTGGGGAGCTTACTTTAACATGACACATTCTCTAAGCTTGTATACTTAGCCTTTTGTATGCTGCTACAAAAGGAGATTTGACTAAGGGTGTAACCATAACCTTTAAAAACTCTAGAAATCACAGTTCATTATTTGGAGGTTTTCTATCTCCACCTGCAGTACAGCAGACATGATAGGAGCTGCTCAAATTCCAACTTCTTATTGCTCAAGGCCATAATGTGTGTCTGTTGATATTGAGTTGGTAGTACTGGTGAAATGACTGCAGGAGCCACTTTCCCTCAATGTTCTGACTTGTATTTCCATTCTACAATCTATGCTTTAGCAGCTAAAAGTATTGTATAGTATGGTATTGTATAGTATTGTATAGTACTAAGTAAAATATTATACATATAAAATGCATTTGCCACTATTTTACGATCTACAAACCTTTACACACATTGGAGCCAATCCTTCCATCCTTCTCAATATTTTTTCGTGATTAAATGCAGTGATTGCTGTTATGTGATCATCTGTGTTAATCATAGGTGTACTTAACAAAGTGGACAGTGTCAAGTGCTCAACTCTCACAGCTAAAGGTTGCCTGCATTCTTTTATGAATGAGGGATGGGTTTAGTCCTGCCCTGCTCTGAATGATATCTCTGACATGACATCTTGTTTCTTATGGAATCAGATAACTCTTTGGTACCAGCCTCCCACATGGGCATTCACCCACTGTCTATATGCATTATTAGCAGATCAGTTTCTGCAGTTTAGGGATCCGAGTATGTCCAATTTAATCATTATGCTGTAGTGTACATGTGTAGTTGTGTGTATGTACCTTGTGTGTCTTAAATACATCACAAGTCATTCATCTCTCCAAGAAACAAATGCATTAATAATCATATACATCGATGAAGCTCAAATATGCAAAGGGACTGTGGGTTCACTTCCCTAGCTCGCCAACTGACAACTCTGCATGGAGTCTGCATATCCTCCCTGTGTTGTGTGTTTTGTTAGTTTCTTTATACTGTCTAAAGACATGGGGGTGTTTAGCTAACTCTTCATTGTGTACCTCCACTCAGACCCAGATTGTTTTAAAAATGGCCAATCCTAACAGTATTTTCTTACATGTCTTACAGCTTAAAAAGTCTATGTCCATGAATGGGATGATGTTTTCACTCCCTCTAAATGTCCAATAGCGTTCTACCATATTATTGGTCAAGCCTGTGTTGGACGTCCCCACCACCCACTGTCAGTATGTATTCGTTTACACTTATTACCTCAGCACCTTGGCATGCCACTAGACTCTCTTCTCATATCATTGACCAATTACTCTAGATTTACTACCACTTCACGGCCTCTCAGTTAATGACCAACTGACCCACATATGCCTCTATGCTTTGTCGGCACCTGGGCCCATACTGAGACTACATGCTTCATTAGATGAACTTACATACAACACACGTTAACTGATTCTTGACAAGCAAACTGAATTAGGAATTGTAAAACCTTGTTGAAGTTGGCTCCAGGCCCTCACTACAAGCATTATAATCCTCCACGGTGAAAAGGACTTTACTTAGGACAGCATGAGGGGTGTGGGAACAAGCAGGTCTAGATTGGATGCACATTCAAATTACAAAGTACATCTAAGGTGTTTACTCACAGGCCACTTTATTAGGTACATCTTTTGACCTGCTTATTGATACAAATAGCTAATCACAGACACAGAAGGCAGCAATGTATTTTTTGTCTGACTTTGAACATGGCACGATCTATTTAATTCTATAGTTTCAGAAAGTGTTGATCTACAACAATCTTTAGGTCTTACAGAGAATAGTTCCCCCAAAAAAGAAAATATTCAGTGAGTGGCATTTCTGTGAAAAAAATTATGAAAATGCAACACATTGATTCACAATTTTCAACCAAGCTCTACAGAAGACAATCTCTGAACACACAACATGAAGGCTACAGCAATGTTATAGGTGTAAGCGAGTATACCTAATAAAGTGGCCAATGAGTGCACAGGTCGACATAGTATCACAGAAAGAAATGCTTTACTTCTTGATGTGCTTGATGCTGGTTTTGATAAATAAATAGAAAACGCTCTTTCTTTCAAACAGTACAACAAAGATTTGATTTATTTTGAATTATGAATAATTGTGTCGAGCCGGCCTAATTCGAAAAATATATTTCCCACTCCCTCATATAAACAGACCTCGGCATAGAAGTGTTGTTGAAGCCCTTTCCCAGAAAGCTCTTCAGCAGTTACTACCAAACAAGCGGAAAGCAGACGCAGGATGTAGTGACCTTTAGCTTTCCAAGTGTAGCTCATAGACAATTTAGTCATGCAATTCAGTGCATGGTCAATCCCACTACAGTGGTTCTCAAACGTTCACACCAAGGACAACCTCAGAAGATATATGGTACCATTTTGAAGAATTAAGAAGGACTACGCAAGCTCTTAATTCAGGAATAAAATGGGGATTAGGACTTTTCTAAAAGTGGACTAAACCAGGACTTAACCAGGTCTAAATCAGGACTAAACTAGGTCTGAGGTCTAAGGTCTAAGTCCGAGGTCAACAAGGTCTTAACCGGGACTAAACCAAAACCTAACCTGAACGGCAACAGATTTGAATTGCAGAAGACATCTGAGTACCACTAGAAAAAGCCCAAGTACCACAGAGAACTTCATGCACACATCTAAACAATGACTGGCTTAGCTGAAAAATCACACCACAACCCATAATAGTACATACAATACAGTGTTGGTGTTATGTATGTTTGTTTTAGGCTTGGGTCTGTATACGGTCTTGTCAAAAGTACTGCTTACAAATGAGACCACCATCACCAAACAGAAGTCAAACAAAAGTCACATTTCCTGTAAGTCCATACAATGAGGGCTGTATCTTTGTCATTTCAAAAGCAATTTAGAAGTGATAAAGACTAAACAATGAGCAAAAAACAACATATATTAATTTTTCAATAATTAACTCAATATATAATTAGGTAGTTTATATAGCCCTACGTAATTAACTTTCTATTGAGCGGTAAATAGGGAGAAACACAAACAAACTAAGTAAGTGCCCTGTATGCAGTTGTTGTAATTAGATATATAAATAGAGCCACGAAGTACAGGGACACCTATTATAAAACTATGGACCACAATACACGCATTTAGCACAGTACAAGACAATTAGAGGAAAGCTATTGTTCTTCTGTAGAAGATAATAACCTACTATGAAGGAATAATAATGTAAGGCCACAAAAGTGAAATTCACACGTTTCCTTTTCTGATCATATGGACTATTTTTGAGATAATGTTATGTTAATTCATTAATTCATTCATTAATTCATTAATAATATGTATAATGCTTGTTTGTCTTACCACTGTATATAGACCACTGGAAGATAACATTGAACTTTTACATAATGCAATACAGTTCCTCCAAATCTTTTTAACAGACACCGCTGCTTCCTGGTTGCTTCCTGTTTATTTTTGTCATTTCCTTACTAGACAAATGATACACAGTAACACTGGGGCAATACTTTCTTAAAGCGAAAGTAAAATCTAATTGGCCTCTTAGTTATGTTATATGGCACCTGGAGTGGTCTTTTACTGTAGTCCACCTGCTTCATGTATTTTTGTTTTGTGTATGTTGTGTTTCTGCAAAGCTTGGAGTAACAAGTGGTTATTTTTGGCTTTCTTTTACATTAGTCTATTATGTCTATAGTTTTTGCCCACAGAACTGCCGCTCTCTGGGTGTATCTTTTTCAAACCATTCTCTGTAAACCCTAGACATGGTTTGTGTGCATATTTCAGTAGATTATCTATTTACAAAATACTTAATCCCCCTATCACCAACAATTCAAAGTTCCTTTTGGTCCATTATTCTGTTTGCAATTGCAGATTAGCAGATAAATAGATTGTGCTAATAAAGCGGCCAGTGATTGTAAATGATCATATCTGGCTTGTAGGAGACGAAATAAGACACATATATTCACATTTGTTTACTGTGAATCAATCTAGTAATAATAGTATGCCTTCCATTGCATTAACACAGCAGTACCATAATGACATTCCACATACATGTCTCATTGCCTAAGTATCCAATTGAGTCTTTGAGTTGAATGCACCCCTTCATTTTACCCTTTAAGTTTGTTTTTAAACCAAGTAATTACTGTATTTGCAGACTATAGATTACTGAGGTTTTGTGTGTAACCTCAAATTGTGATGCCAAAGTACAGAATGAGAATAAAGCAAAAATCTAAGTGACAGCATCCAGTTCGAATAAATAACAAGATGAGCAAAACATCCTGGAATAGTTGGGGTCATAAAATGGCTGAACCTTTGCGCCGAAAATAGGTATAAACCACAGCATAGCATCTTCAAAACATAGCGTGAAGAGTTGAACCTAAACCACATCAAACTCATGCTGCTAGAGTTTCAAATCTCAATTCTCCTGCTCATACCTGCTCTTTAGATGCAGTCATGGTCACGACTTTATCATTATGACCATTTCAGTGTTTTCAAGTCAGCCAACTGGAGACGAATCAGTGAAAGAAATAGCTCTGCAAGAGAACAGACCAACTTTAAATATAAACTTAAGATTGTATCAGACAAAAAGCTATCTCATTTACCTTTCAACGCTGCCGTCATGTGGGTTTGTGGGTCAGAGGTGGGGAACATCAACTTAAACATCTGTCTTGTATCATAACTAATTTACAATCAAATGACTGGCCACTTTATTAGGTAGACCTATTTACCTGCTAAATAGGCAGTCACACATGTAATATCAAGACAATTATCATCCATTTGAAAATATATAGCATCCAGTGAATAGCAGTTCTATGGGTGAAAATGCCATGATCAGAAACTCTTAGATAAGTACTTACTGGTTGGCAGATTTACTACGCTGTGAGCTACAGCAGAAAACTACAGCAGAAAAAGGTTATAATAAAGTGGCCAGTGAGTATAGTGAGTTTTTGTTATCTTTTTGGAGAAACAAATATAAACATCAATGCCTTCCCACTCACTCTGAGTCATTGTGTTCACTGGGGATCTTCACCAGGTCGTCCCTAAAGAGACTTGAGATTTCCCAGACAAACGTTAGCGCCGTGAGCAACAGTTCCAGATGTCGGCAACAGTCAGGATGAATCATACACATCGCACAAACACACACACACAACCGTCTCGTGTAAATAATTATGTTTATACTGTCACCACATTACTCATTCTTACTAAGCCTTTTATTTATGGGATCCTTATGTGTGATACCACTGAGCAGATGTCAACAGATCAGTGCTGTTTTTTTATTGTTGGCATCCAGTCCGGGCAGCAAAGTAAGAATTTCATTGTGCAGGGAAACATGTTTCTTACTGTAAATATTGAAATTTCCTGCATTGTAACTATTGTTTTCTGTTTGTTTTTTTAAAGATGCTACCATGGCTGAAGGAAGCTGCTTTGGTACATTGTAGCTGCATTTTTGGATCACAAGCGTCAAAGACCTGGAGGCAACCAAACAAGAACTGTGTGAAACGTGGGGAATAATAAGACACACAATTGATTTATCTTTTTGTAACTAACGTACAGTGAGGAAGAGCCCGGTTTTGGAAGCAGTATTCACCATGTGCCATGTTATTGTGACATGCCGCTCCCTTCTGTGGACCCTCCTCAGTATCATCGTGGCCTTCGCGGAGCTCATCGCCTTCATGAGTCCTGATTGGCTTCTGGGTTTCCCTCGCTCTGATCCCAGTATGAACGGACAGGGAGTGGACTCGGGTCAGTACAGGCCATCTCTAGGCCTCTACAGCCGCTGCCTCCGGATCGGGTCACAGGGTGTAGGGGTGATCTGTGGCCCATATGCAGCGACTTTTGGAGAGGTGGCGAGTGGATTCTGGCAGGTGGCCATGTTGTTTCTTGCGGCTGGGACCTTAGTGCTGGGCTGTGTGGCTTGCATCTCCATCTTCAGCCTCTGTTTCCAGAGCATCCTCAAGAAGAGCATATTCAACATCTGTGGACTACTGCAGGCGATCGGAGGTTAGACATGTCTCTTACAAATGCCCTACACTCCAGAGACAATTTTTTGTGTGTTTTTTAACTGAAGACATTTCATTACACCAGCAAGAGACTTCAAATGTTCAAGTAGAGTAGAGCTGTGCCGAGAAGGAGTGAGTAGGTACTAGTGGAAAAGGGGCAGTGTAGCATGTTTCCTGTATTACCAAATCTAGACATATTTAAAAAAAAGAAAAAGCAACAACTTTCCAACGGGGTTACAAACCATAGCTGAACATTAAGGTCACACTTTGCAGTTCACTAATAAACAACCTGCTGTGACACATGGATACACACCCACCACTTGAGAATGCTTGCACTGTGTGAAGCAATTCAGGAAGAGCATAGCAAACCGATTGTTGTTACATGCCAATACAAGCTGAATGATATCATCATAGCCTTTAGGGGGGAAAAAACTTTAATATCAGTTTGGGATGTTGAGTGTGGTGATAGATTCTGCATTTACAAGCCGACAATATTATACAGCTGTTGTATCACTGCGATTAGACAACATTCTTGTTTGTATGCCTTCAAGCTAAGAACATTTTGGACATTGAGAAATTGTATTGCCAGCTGCAGTATGATGATAACTAACGATTTTTTTCCGATCTAGGTCTGCTTCTGATGGTGGGACTCATGCTGTACCCTGCTGGATGGGGCTCAGAGAAGGTCAAGAACTACTGTGGGCTTGAGGCGGAGCCCTTCAGACCAGAAGCCTGTTCACTGGGATGGGCTTTCTACGCAGCTATTGGCGGAACACTGGCCACCTTCCTGTGTGCTGTACTGTCCGCACAAGCTGAAATAGCCACGTCCAGTGATAAGGTCCAAGAGGAGATAGAGGAAGGAAAAAGTCTCATCTGCCTACTTTGAGCTTTAGTGGGAAAAGATGGAAGATGGAAGAGTATTTATAGCTAGGTGAAACATGTTAGCAAAGGAAGGCTAGGCTGTAGTTTTCTAATAGGCTACTCATGTTTGTCATTACAGCTAAAAGGCAAAGATAGACACCAGTCAGTATATAATATTTTATTATGTTTATTATATTTTAGACTAACCTTTATCACCTGACCTTTTTACCAGCTAGTTCATATTGTAATATTTGTCTTTTTTTGACAAATATAATATATTTTTTGGCTAATCTGTAATTTAAATAAATGCACTTAACCCTCAATATATCTACCTTTATGACTTGTTTAAGGGAACTGTCTCACAAACAAACCAAAAAATGGTGCCTTGCTCTTTGATAATGGTTGACATAAGATATTGTTTAAACTGTATACAAATATTCTCGGTCTGTCTTCTAATCCTCCACAAGCGTCCAGATAGGATTTTGAACTCAGTCTCTGTAAAAATATGTCCACATTTTTTATATTGATTCTATTTTTCTACAATGCTGTACAAACTCTGCTTTTTGTGTTTGTTTTCATCCCAATCTTGTGCAATAATTCTGTTCCAGTGTTTATCAGTGAGACTGTGAATATAAGTAAAATTTTGCCTCAAAAAATGTATGGACTAAATGTAAAGTATTTTCCAGACTTTATGCAGATTTCTAACATGAGATACTGCATCAATGGATAGTTTTTTGTTTTCTTTTTGCAAAGAAAAAAGGTAAACCCAAATAAAGAACGCAATTTTTATACGTTTTGTTTTTACTTTGTTGTATATAGTATTTATGATTATATATGCAACTGCAGTCCATCTCAGAAACTAGGTCTACGCTGTTGTACCAGAAATATATATATCGGCGAACCGCCCCTATACGCGTACCCCAATTGCTATGGCACCAATAGGTACATTGCCGGTAATCAGACATTGAGTAATTTCTAAGGGTTTTTATATTGTATTGATAATATAATGAAATATTTAAAATAACACTAACCGTACTTTAATATTGGAGTGTAATTGCTGGCTGCTGCCGTCAATGTTTTGGGGCATTTCTGAATTCCATCGCATAGATGCATGCTTAACATTCAGTCAAATTAGGGCGCTTTTAAGGGTGCATTTTGAGTGCCCTCAATCGTGTTGGTGAATTGAGACACTCTAGTTGTGCCGTTGTGACATACACACCCTGAAAACCACCCTTAAAATGTACCCTTAAGGGTGCACAACCTGAATTGGGACACAGCCTGTGTGTCTTGACCTCTGCCGAACCCCTGTGACTGACTCACTGAACCCCTGGGGTTCGAACAAACCCAGGTTAAGAACCACTGGTTTAGGGTCAAGCTGCAGGCCACATGGTTTGTTGGGCCTTTGTCTTGAAATGGAGCAAAGTTCAAGCCCTTATTTATTTACCCAGATGTATTTTACAACTGCTAGCAGTTTTTGTACCAAGTGACAAGCAAAACTGGAGCAGAGCCAAAAAACATTAATGTTCACAATACCATCCCTCAGGGAGGGAGCCTCATCTGATATGTACACAACAACAAATGTATCTGAAAATGTAATCTATTCGTTAAAACTGTAGCATGTCAATAGAGTTGCACTTGCTTTGGTCAATATACAGTGAGGTTCAGTGTCACTTTCTTGTTAGCATTTTTGTGAAACATAATGGGTTACAAAGAAATGGTAAATTGTATTGGCATCTAGTTCACATGTAGGATCTGTGGACCAATGTGATTCCATAATATCGTCGTTTCGCCGATATAATTATGGCTTTTAGTAAGGTCGATCTGATTTTGCCGTGTTGCTGATGTTCCAGGGTCAATAATAAAATTGTTGTTTTTTGGCAGGATTTGAACTGGTTAGGGTTAGGGCCAGGGCCATGGTTAGGGTGTTAGGTTAGGGTGAAGGTTCATAGAAAAGATGGTCCTACTACGATGTTGACCCTGGGACATCAGCAACATGGGGAAATCAGATCGACCATAAAGTAACAGGATTGGCACAGGCGCACAGACAACCATTCATTCACTATAGAGGCATGCGTGACTTTGCATGATTGGAGGAAGTTAGAGAGAACCGTGACATGGGGAGAACATGTAGACTACATTCAATGATCGTTGAACCGAACACACAACTTTGGTACAGAGAGGTGAAAGCGTTACATTGTACAACACTGACACTGCCGGCAAGTTCTAAAGTTCTTCAGATTACTTCAAATGAACACTGATTTTTGTTTCAAATTTTATTTCATGTTAATACCATAAATATACAAAACTCAAACTATTTCACATGCGACAAAGGCCAGACAAGAGTGCGTTACTGTTTTTTTTTTACATAATGATTGATATGGGAATCAAATTTTCATGTTTACAAAATATACAGGTGTCCCTTTTAGACAGACAGATTTCTTCTTTGATTCAGTGAAATAATATAACCACAGATTTTTAACACAGCCCTATGTCACGGATAATCCAAGCGAGTCTTCTTTACTGCAGACTGGTTTCATAAATGGACCCATAGAAATACACATTGCCCCATATGGCGTCATCATATGACAGTGAAAATGATGATGAGAGAAGTGTTCTAAAGAAAAGTATAATCATTTCAATAAGGAAACATAAAAGTCTGAAAAACACAAAAACAATTCTATGAGGACATTTGGTAGATTCTCACAGCTTTTAAGGACATTGAATTACACTTGAGGGGCATTCTTCTCACATAAGTCATTCATTCATCTATTTCTCATTGGCTAACCTTTGCTAGGATATTGTCAATACAAAAGCACAAAGATATTACTGAAATGTCATTTAACTTACAACATAAATAAAAAATAGCCATTTGCACTAAAACTGACAACACTGTGCAATGATTTGAAATGTTCAAATAAGAAAAATACTGCTGAGATATAGGCCTAAATATAAGCATTTGACAACGTATGGACCACTTCCAGGAGCATTTTGTCTGCACAAACAGCAGCAAAAATTGTCAGTTGACACAAACACTCACCAGCTCTACCAAAGGTGCTAGGGCACACTACACATATGCCATCAACGTCCAGGTTTCATTAAATGAAATAGTAGTCTGTACAACACCAATATCATCGATTATTATAACGTAACAAATCGTCATGATATTAACTCAGTGTGCATCAACTTCAGTCTTCAATCGCTTAACGTTCAAATCTGGCTATGACACTTCTGACACCAGGAAATTCAATACCTACTATAGTCGGCAGAAAATGACTGTTAGTCTATGTAATATACATATAAACAGCATTAGTGTGAACCTTGTATGTATGTGTGTTTTCACCAGCTTCCTCAGTGAGAAAAGGCAGCTCAGGTGCCCTCATGCCAAATCTGGTCTGTGTCCTTTTTTGTTATTAAACAAGATGCTCAAATAATGGCTTGGTTATGCTTGCAACAATACGAGGTGCTATAAGCAAAGAAACAACTAAAAATGCCTAATGTGATAGATATTAGGTAACATAAGTCAATAAGATTGTGCAAATTGCTGTTAATTCATTAGAGGGAATATACCACACACAGCGTTTGAACTCCAAGGTAGTAAAACTTAGTTTCACATCTAAATGTAAAACTAAATAATTGCTGTTCTTGGATGTTTACAGTGTACCAGATAAAGAAAACATGTGAACCATCTGTGGTATAATTATAGTTAGTAATAGTAACCAACTTCAGTCAGTAACAATTCAGCCAAATAGCCACAAGGACATGCTGAAGATTCACTTTTTACAGAAACCAACAGTAAAAAGGAGTCTGACATTCCTCAATACCAGCTACACCTGCAGCTAGAACAAAAGCTAATACTCTGTGGACACAATGACCTCTGCCAAAAAATGTTTTATGTGCTTAACATGCATGTCTTTATCATGCTGTCAAATTGTATTAAACCACAGCAGCCTACTTTGCTGATGAAGGTACGTGAGAGGGAGAAGCTCACATGATGAGGCAGGACCTCATGTTCACAATCATTTTCTGTTTATATGACATGTATCTGTTTTAAATAGGTACGCGTTTCTGAAAAAGGCATTACATAGGTTAAGATACATTTCAGTTACATTTCAGAAACTTAGTCCAGGTCAGAACCCCTTTGTATAATGAAAAATATGGACCTATTCACACTGTACATACTGTACAGTGTACAGTGTGTAAAACACCATCAGTCATCAGCATTCCATGACTGAAACGGGATGTAAATACAGCTTATTAGATTTATGTAATATAGTTGATGAGACTAGAACCTTTGCTCGACCAAAACCAGTTGGACAAACAAGTACTGCAGTACTACTGTATTTCACAATGAACTGAGTTGCTGAACACTTGTTATTATAGAGGGACACTCTGCTTTCAGGTTTCTGACCGTTTGACACATTAACCAGAGGGTTGTGGAGCATCTTAGCGTTACAGCATTCATAAAAAAAAGATTGGATATTATTGTACCAGTGCTGCTCCTCCTGAATGGTTGTGTCTGAATGTGTGTGTATGTATGTGTTTGGCCATGTGAATATGTATATCCTTGGTATGTTTATGGGTGAGGTTTGAAGGCCCCGCGGGCAGCATTAGAAGCAGCATTAGCTGCAGCGTTGGCAGCTGCGGTCTGAACCGTCTTGTTTGACATGACCCCAGTAGCAAACTCCTGCTGAGCCTTCTCAAAACTAGCACCTGTGGTGCGGTACAGCGCATGTACCTGCAAAAACACATAAATGACATATTATATTGTATCAGTCCATACCATAGCTACCCACACAAGGATTATTAGGCCATTTCTTACCTTTTTAAACATGATGAGAGAGCCCACAGAAAGGGCAGTGAACAGTGCTGCAATAAGTAACATGATGATGCCTACAGGGACACTGGTGTTCAGACCTGTTAAAGCTGCAATCCATCCGCTACAAGAAATACATCCGTAATCAGGTTCAATACAGTGTATAGTGTACACTGTAATATATAAGTGAGAGTCAAAATACAAGAAACCGGGCTTACCAAGTCCCCCAACTAGTGATGCCAATACTTTGCAGTACATGAACTCCGAATTGGCAGATATAAACAAAGAAGAAGACAAAAAATCTGAACGAGCTGTCACTCCTGCAAAAAGGACAGAGAGAATGTTTCTAAAACCCTAAATGCTTAGACGTTACTTCCTGTCCAGTAAAGTCCTAGAAAAAGTAAAAGCTAAATGTGGCAAAAATAAACATTTTATTTGTCCTGACCTTCTTATAAGAAAATGTTTTTACCTGAAAGCCCCATAAAGTGGTCTGTACCAGCAGACAAAGGAACAAGGCGTAAACAACAGGAACCATAGCATTGCCAGACCGAAATCAACACCACGATTTGGATCAACACAAAACCAGGCCAGGCATCCAAACATGTTCACAAACAGTGTGGCCGCATGAACTGAGAAAACATTCATAAAAGCATTTTTATTAACAATTCATGGTAAAATGTACATGTATAAGTAGTAAGAATTATTATGATCTGCAAACGATAGCTTACACATCCAAAGATTGTACATGATCTTGACAGTCTTCTGATATTCTACTGGAATGTCCACTGCTATGTCGTGATAGAAGCAAGGCCCAACAGGAAACTTTTCTGGCAGCGGAGGCCAATTGTTCTTTCGACCTGGACAGTAAGTAAGTGTTTGACAGATACTGCATTACACAATTCTAAAAGCATTGGCATGTGAACGCAAAACTAGTTTGTGTTATTTTACATTCAGCAACAAGATTTTAGGTAAATTGGTATATTTTATTTCAAATGTGAATGACTGACCTCCGACTCCATGAGACTGTAGCTCTCTCTCCCGACGATCGAGCTCTGCTGCTTTTTTCTCCAGTTCCTCCTGCCTCCGCAACAACTCGGCCTGAGCGCGGGCTTGATCCTGATGGACACAGATCATTTAGATCAATATTATGTCATGGGAGAGAAAAGAGGAGCTAATTTAGGTTACTATAATGTTTGGAAAAAGAAGTCTAATGGGTTAGAAAATAACTCTATGAATAACATATGGAGGACTATACTGTGAGAGAGGCATGAAACTGCATATACCTTGTTACGCTGTTGTGTTTGACCAGAAAAAGTGGAAATATGACAACAACAAAAAGATGAGGATTTTTGTTATTCTATAAACCCAAAAATATAAGTGAAGTGATATATATTTGTATTATTTAAGAATTGAATCATACCTGGGTCTGTTGCTGTGTATAAGCAGGTGGCTCTTCTGTGGGCTTCATGATAGCAGGTTGTGTGTTCTGAGAAGGAGCAGGAGTAGATTTCGAGGCATTTCCTGACTGTAAGCACAAAGCCCACATGTTGAAATTTGTGTAGTAGAAAGTCATATTAAATCAAAGTTAAATTAGGACAATGTCATATTTTTCTGTGGTCCTTTGAGAGCAAACATTTGGAGAGAAAGAGAATCTCTCCAACTGTTTTGTGCACAAATTCTGAAATGTCATGCTTAGTCAGGAAAAGACACACACATGAACACCAGTCATACAGTATAAACCTGACCGTTCTGGCATCTGTGAAGGGGTTATACTCCTCCAGACCACCAGGTGGGGCCGACTGTGTCACCTGTGTCACTGAGGGGTCCTACAAGGCAGAGCATCAGGTCAATGCATCAGAGTGATTGAAAAGATACACAAATTGGACAAAAGATGGCTAATGATTACAATATACTACGTAAGTAAAATATTAGCCGTGGTCATCTCTAATATACACACGGGAGTCTGAGCATGGATCACACCAGGAGTTGTTGATATGTACAACATCATTTATTTACAGTCACCATGTCTGTGCCATAGTCCCATTAAGCCTACATGTCTGACCAACCACAGACAAAACAACTATAAAGCACAGAGCAAAGCAGAAAGCATTCGAACAACATTTCAGGTTTGTAGACCATTTAACTAGCTAGCTACACTATTTGTACAAAATTTGAATTTATAAGGTTGCTGACAGCCTTTACTTTTCTGATATTTGGTGGAAAATTGCAAACATAAAGCATACAAAATGTAAATGTTGCCCGCCAGTCATTTTTCATTTAAAGGGTTGCTTGTTTACTGACAAGAGTGACGGCTAGCAAGCTAACAGTGGCCAACAAGTCATTAGTCCAGCTATGTTCCTTCGCAGCGCAATCAATTTACTAACAGATCAAACGGCATATTATTTTATTCTACATTTAGCAAGTGACATGGAAAACGAGCATTTGTATAAAAAGGTATTTATCGACCGGTTGATTGTTTTATCTAACGGTAGAGCATACCAAGGAAAGCGAGCCTAGCTGACTGGCCTAGCTGAACAGTGTTAGCGCTACCTGAAAGGGGTTGCTGAAGTCCGGGTCTGCAAACGGATTGCTGTCAAAGTCTGACATTGTACAGCCTTTAAACGTCGGATCTGTATCTAAGCGGGCTCTCCGATACTCCAGATAAGGTTTAGTTCCCTTATTTGACTGTCTTTCTTTTCAGCCTCCAGTCTCTTCCCTCTGATGGAGAGCCCTGACGCTTAGCTTAGCCTGGAGCAGTACAAAGATGGCAGAAAGGATGCGTGATCCTGACGCGTTATGCGTCACTGTTTCAGCACCGCGGACAGCATGACGCCTTGACCACACTGACAGGTAAATACTCTATCTAAATATCATCCACAGGTATTAAATTACCATTTATGATGGTGGAAATGTCTATTGACAATGTTAAGAAACTAGATTTTGTTCTGTGGAGTTGTGCTTTTTATTTATCCTGGGGCTATATGAATTGGAGGCAGAAGACACTCCAGAATGAAAACACTGTAGCCCATGTGGTTTCTTCAGAATGTGGGCATAATCACCATTAGCATACACCATAAGTACCAGCTTGTGTCTTGTAAGGCAGAGGCTTGAGCTGTTTGGGGGGGGATGCAAACTGATCATTATTGGCTATTCCACAAACATCAAGATGCCTCTTTGTAAGAAACACACACAAATATTACTGTGTAAATAAACATTATATAAAACTTTATTTCACGTTAAGAGTCGCAAACTTCTTCTGGTTTTGGCCAATAGCACACAGTGCCCACTTGGGGGTGCTATGAATCAGGAATTGTCCAATAGCTTCGTCGCTTGAATCCTTTTTCATTTCGCACCAATTTATTTTCATTCAAACGAAGGGTGGCCATGTGAAGAACATCAGATCAGTTGACAGCCTGTAAATGTGATTTAAACATTTAAGCACCATTTACCCAGATTAACTTTCAATTGAAGAACAAATGCTATTAGGTGAAAATCCTACAGAATGTGGCATATGATGGAGCTGAGAAGTTTCTTACTTTTTACATACAATACATAGTTTTTACAGTACATAAACGCTACACTTCTATGTATTTTAACCTAAGATAAGCTTGTACACTTGAACACATTCAAATTCAACTGCTGTCCCTAAATATGCACACAAGACCACAGTCACAAACTAACCACATTTCTCTCCTTAATCTTCTATTAATGGACCCAATCACAGCCTGTGAATAATCAATGGCCAGTGGTCAGTAAACCATAATGCTTAGACCTTGAGTAAAACTGAATTCTCCTAGCACATACACAAGCCACACACAGATACACTGCAAAACCCCTAATTGGCACTATTGCTATTCAGGTTAAGACTATGTCGCATGGTTTATTTGCTGCAAAATGTGTAAGGTAAACATGCCGTGCCAAGCTTGGCAACGAATCGGTATAGCAACAATGCATGAGTAGAAAACCAGATCTCTTGTGATTATGTCCTTGTCCACTCTGTGATGCCATCCTCCATAGATGACTGTGTGGAAACAACTGCTTTAGCTAATAGATGCCACATTAGTCTTCTAAGCAGTCGGTCATGGCCATTTAGAAATGTTCATTAGGTCACCAACCGGAGTGGATAGGTGTGATAGTTCACTTCCCTGCACAGTTGATTCTGAAAAGGCACCAGTAAAATAGGCGGACCTGTACAAACAGAAAGACGGCAGCTCTTCACCAACAACATGACAACCAAGTGTTAAAAGCCTCAAATGCAATTATCTTCATAGAACCTTGTGCATAATTAGATCTCATTAAGGGATATGAGTGTTATTTTAGGGGCTTCAAAAGGTTGGGTAAGCAGCACTTGATATTATGGGCCATTAAAGCTGCAACATCTGGTATTTTCTGGCACTAGTCGCTCAGCTCTCCACACAGAAGGACTAAGACTACAAGTCTAGAGTTTGTGGAAAATATGTCTTTAATAAAACTTAAAATAAGACTATATATAAACTGTTGTGTGAATGTATATGTGAGTTTGTTTGTGCTGATGACCAGTCAGATTACATTACACTGTGAGAGGGAAGCAGCCCTCCGTCACCGGAAAAAGCGATTGATTCTCCATTACCATATTAATGAGCAGATTTGTTAAGAGCTTTGCAGGAGAGGGAGAAATAAAAGGGTCTTCATAGGGCACGACATTTATAAATAAAGCTGATGCAGAGAAAAATGGAAATTAAACCTTTTAGTTTAATAAATTTGAGGCGTCCGCAGCAAAGCGAGCTATTTGCATTTCCATTTGTGGCCAAATAATGAAAGAGCAGGTCTATCATGAGGCCGCGAGTGCTGTGTTTGGGTCTTAAACAGTCAGACAATCAGCCCAGCGTGCAGCTCTGCATATCAACATCATTAGCTCAGGCCTGTTAACTTTGCTATTGGCGTTCCAATATTAGATGTCAACTGGAGATACTTACTCGGACTGGACTGTGTTACATAGGGATTGAAATCTATTTTGTGATTCAAAAATATATTTTGATTTTCAACAATTTTACAAACATCACGACAATGGGTACTAAACACGCATCAGTGTTAAATTAATTGCTTTGAAAAATATTGAGAACTGTTTTGTGTTTTTACTAAGAGGCCTTTAATTGAACATTAGTCAAAACAATTCAGGCTGTACTGTGCTATATATATACACACGACTACAGGTATTTGTAGGAAATGACTGAAACACTGTAAAACATTTTCTATGCATTTATAGTATATGTCATGTCTGCTTATGCCACTTCAAAGTGATCTCTTGTGCTAAAACAATGTTGTCAAAATATGCCTTTCTCTGCTCTTCCATATAAACACGCCACACAAACAGACACGCACTTGCACCATTTGTCACACAAACACACACAAAGCTTCACTGATTGAATTTATTGGGGAATGGATGTTGACTAGACCACTCCAAGTAGGCTAGATTGTTGTTGTTTCCAGATTGACAGACAGACCCAGAGCGGCTGATTGAAAGTGCCTTTTAGCTTGCTCTCACTGTATATTTGATTTGGCAAAATGGAAGGGGAGTCCAGTCTTTTCCCAGGATGCATACCCAGCTCCTGTTTGTGTAAGAGTTTGTGTGCACTTGTATGTTTGTGTGCAACAGTGGCTGCTTTAGTAAATGCTGAATAAATTGTAGTCCTTTCAGGTATTAATTGAATAATGCAGCACTCCTCTTGTCAGCCATCAGCCAGGCCTGCACCGCTCTCCTCGCCGGTGAATAGACTAGATTTATCTGTGTTGTTCCAGCCAAAGGAGGCCATTTGTTCCAAATGTTTGAAATAAACATGCAAAGAGCAGAGGCATGCACTCATAAAGAAGCCTTGAGCTAGTCCCTTTGGGCTGTAAAACAACTAATAGTGTCTCTCAGCCTTTCAAATGATGTTGAACTCTTCCTAAACCAGTGATGTGCTAAAAAATTATTCAAGGAAGTGCCGTCATAAAGAAAGAACTGAAGCAGGAGAGTGCAGTGTTGTGCTACACTTAGTTCCTATGGCTTTAATGGGACACATCTCATTGGACGCCTTATGTCTGCTTCTAAACTGTCAGAGATATCTGGTTTTACACCTGCTGCAAATTTCCCATCATAAAGTTTATACTGGCATATGGACGGTTTTGCTGAATTGACTCTAACTTTTAGGTTTTATAGACCATTTCAAATAAATAAAAAATGTTAAATGCAGGCTGTTTTCTTTTACCTGGATACTGGTAAATTATGTCTCAATATTTTATGAGTGACAGACCAATGCAAAGTTAATCAGAGCTAGTGTTTTTTCTTGTCAGAGGTCAAACAAATTACATATTAACATATGTATTTTATTTTGTATCTTTTATCCTCATAATACCTTTTGGGATCCTCTTCTATAAGTCAAGTTATCTGTCATAGAGTTTTTAGTCGTATATATCTTATCTCTTTTCTTTCTTGAATTCTTCACTGAAGTTTTGCCTTGTTTATGATTTGTCTCTCTGGTATAGATCCAGACCTCAGTACATGCATAGTTGTGTGTATGTCGGCGCACAGCGAGCTTCGATTTGCTGATTTAGCACATCTCTAATTTTCCACAGGCTAATATTTGCCTCACCTAGTGCCATCTGTTTTTATTATCCGGGTGAATATGTTTGTCTAAGGATATCAATAATCATAAACAAAGCCATGACACTTTCACCCTCAACAGCGGTGTGTGTAGCAGCTCTCTCAACATCTCTGTAGACACTGCTGCCGTCAGCTTCAAACATAATTGATGAAAAGCAAATATAATAAAACCTTATTTTTGTGAAGGTATGCTGATACTTGCAGTACATAAAGTATATTAGATACATTTGTGGTGACTGTGCAGTGGCTTTGTCTTGACAGAGCCTCCTATTACACTCAGTAATTACCGTCAGTCACCCTGTGTGTCCATAACAAGCCAGCATAATGCCCTAATCAGGACTGGATTAATCCAAGCCTCTCCCTAATCATTCCAAAAGTGATTTATATTGTTTTTCCTGTTCAGAACAAATGAAATCTGTAGCCTAAATTAATACTGGCTTTTCATCACTAGGAATTTAAAGAGCCACTAAGCATCACATTCTTGTCATTAAGGCTATGCTCGACAAGGCACACTCACATAGATTCGCATACAAACGGCTACAATGTATTTACGTTAGAAAATAATAATACACTATGGAATTAAAAATTTGAATAACTATGCCGCACAAGATGTCGCAAAATTATTGTTAGCGTGTTATCGGTATGTAATCTCCATTATTCCTATTTGAGCCTCATTTTGTCCTACTTTAGCCTTGTTTTAGTCCTTGATTAGTTTGGATTTTGAAGTCATTATAATAAAAGGAATTATTTCTGCTTAATTGAATTGAATATCACAATAGTCAACATGGTTATCGAATGTGTAAATAATGTGTTTTATCGAGCATCCCAATTTTGATTTTATAATTGTTATTGAAAATTCCTTTAAACTTAAATTGGCCATGTTTGTACAGATTTTTTTGACATTGTAACAGGACCCCAATCCTACCCATTTACTTATTAGTAGTAGTATAAAAAATAGTCTATATCATTTCATACAAGTCATTTGTCAAATTGTATCAGCCACAATCTTGCAATTTCTTGGTCTTGGTCTTTCATTTAACATGGTACGCCTCCTGTATTTCTTTTTGCCTCTGCCTCCTACTTTGTTTCATTTCCATTGTTTAAACAAATCAATTCCAACCCTGACTCACTTCCCCACTGTTTTTCATTATGACGAACCAAGGACGGACACGAATCGCAACAGAACCCTGAAATTTCCTGCTCACCATTCATTCATTCGGCTTGTGCTCGGCATACAAACCGGCTCACAAGGCGCGGGGTTTAATAAATGCAAATTGTGAAGCCAATCTTGTGGAGCTAGTTTCTCCTGGCTGTATACTCATATCCTCATATCCCACTGTGTTAGACCAACTTCAAAAACAATCCTGGGGTTAACAAGAACTGGATAGGAAATGGAGAATTGTCAGTGTCCAGTATATGGCAGTGTTTCTCTTCTCTTATGTTTTTTATAGGTTTTTCCATATACCGAGACACCGACAACTAATGTAATATTATTATTCCATTTAACAACTTCCAGCTCCAGTGCAATCCCTGAGAACTACCTCAACTAGAGTTTAATTTTATATTGACTATTGTTTTTGCCTCATTTGTTTGTAGGGATGCACCAATACACTGGCTCAACATCAGTAATGGCTATCATTGTCGTGGTTGACTGACATCGGCCATCGTCAAATGCGCCTGTATAGTTTTCGATCAACAAACTCTTACTTTTTTTTAAAACCAATGAGCATTCAAATCTAAATAAACAACACTGAACACACCAAAAAAGATGTCAAAATACCACACTATATACTATTTTGAAAAATACTGTGAGACAAATCTCTGGTCCTATCACTCACCCGTAGTATTTTTTGATGCTGTTTAGCTCTGCTTGCCATCATTCCTTTAACACACACATTTGAGGCACCCATTCAACTGCTCTTGTTATCTCATACGTGATAACTTACCATACTGTACGTCTTTGGTTCTATATCGCCCACCCGTTGTTTCATGTCTTCTTTTTATATGTGGCTCACCTTTGCCTTTCACCATCTTTCCTTCAATGCACCCCTTTCCCATTTGGGGCACCCTTTCCCCTGTTCTCGTCATGCTGGGTAATTCTCATCTTACACACTCTGTTGCCTTTGGACTATATGAATAATGCATGGTGTGTGAGAAATCCTCAATCTCATGCTTGGCTCCCGGCGTGCATTACGACGCTTGCATCTCTATTACTCAGATGAATAGGAGAAGGGGCAATATGGGAGAAGATACAGCGTAACTTCATTGTTTTTTTGTTGTTTTGTTTTGGGGGTTTTTGTTAAAAAAATCCCAGGCCAGGTATAAATAAATTATGTACACAGAAAGAAGCCCTGTTGAGCAAACTGATTTTTTTTTTATAATGCACCAGTTAAATTTCTTTCAACAGTGTGAAAACAATATATAAATAGGCTAAATGAGTTCCATTTCTTTTGTACAAGCTCTCTATCAAATTAAGTGAAAACACCTTTTTAATGAAGAACTTGAATCAGTTCACACAACTCCCACTTATGTCCATAATGTTTTCAAATCATCCACTACAGCGGGCTCAAACTTGTGGCCCAGGTGCCATTTGCGGCCCACCTCCACCTGCTGTCTGGATCTTAGCCAAATATACCATAATCTGACCTGCTTTTTATATATAGTTTTTTCTTCTTATGTTAAACTTACTGATATAATTTAACACTATTTTGTGACTCAAATGTAGCTTGTTCTTGTATGATTGGACCCTGGCAGATTTGTGTTTGAGACCCATGATTTACTAGATCTCATAAGATAAAACAAACAGTGAAAATCAGTTTCAACTTATTTCAAATTTTAATTTAGCAAACATTAATTATTTTCTATTTTCTTTGGCAAAGGTGATTCATGTGGCAACATCTTTCTGCTCTTTCTTGATTGTGTGTGTACTTTTCTGTTTTAATAGAATTTTCAATCAGTGTGGGATGTGTGTTGAAATGCATTTTGACACAAACCTGACTACAATGTTGCCCTCTGACAATAATCATTGAATTATTAAACTTTGTATGGATAATTATGTTTTTTTTTGACAGCTCAGCCCTATCCTAAACCTGTATTTGCCCTGCAGTTTGTCTGTAAGCTCTGGTGTGACATGTTTTATGGAGTGCTATGTGTGATAAAAGCAGTGAAGAGTTAAAGTGCTTTTCTACCACGCTCAAAGCCATGTGTCAGCATTAGACCACTAAATCCATACCGTTTCCTTTGCTCTGATACAGTCCTTCATTGCTGTGTTTCAGGTGGCTGGCCTCAGAGGCTGACAGCGCCGAGTCCTTGAGAAGATCATGTGTCTGTGGAAAGTACAGGGCAAGTACTCATGTCACACTCTTTTACCCCAACGTCAAGGTTTGTTCTCAGGCGTTTTTTTGGGGTGTTTCTGACGTGCTTTTAAACCACTTTGTTGTGTAGAAGCTTTGATTGGTGTATACGTGTATAAGGTGTATTTCTTGTTTGTTTTGTTAATGATCGGTTGGAGCAGAACATGAACATATTGTACTGTATGGTCCAAACACATAATGGTGTTCTTACAGTATATTGTAGTAAACTATGTCAATGAAAGAAAAAATAAACCACTGAAATCATTCAAATCACAGCTATATAATCTATAGATAATAATGATTAAAAATAGGGCCTTATTGGCACATCATAACGCCATCAAATAAAAGCATTTTCCCATCACGACACGAAAAAGTCGAATTTTTAATTTTAAAAAATAGCTTTTTGTCTGTGGTATTTTTATGTTTCTTATACCATGTCTTTGGTATGCATCTGAAGTGTGTTGTCTTGATTTAAAAACATTAAATAAGAAGGTATTTTGGTATTATATTTGCGCTGATCCATGGATAAAAATGTTAATGAACAGATGCTACCTCTAATTTAGAATACAATTAATAAAAACTGTTTAAGCCATCCTGAATGAAAGTCAAACTCCAAAAGAGGATTGATCTAACTTTGATGTAAAGTGGATCCAGAGTCAAACTGCAGAAACATATATTTGTATTTTCCTCTTTTCATTTTTACCCAAGGCATTAAAACCACTTTTGTGAGATTTGATTAAAACCTTTCCATTATTTGGTACAATCAAAATTATTTCCACACATTTCAGTAAAGAAGCTACGGTGTCCTATTCTGTCTTTGCGTGGCATTTGGGCTGATGTCCAAATGAATCACACTAACGACCTGGCCCTGCTCTGCGCTGCGGCACGGCTCTCAAATTAATATCTAAGAAATGGAGATATAGGGCAAATAGATGAGAATAGGAACCCCACACTCACTCTGGGGGCTATACGTGCTTGGGCACACACATGCACCCTCTGACAGGCAGGCTATTATCCCCAGGCCCGGGCCTCAGTAATTGGCTATCGCTTTTTACAAATGTGGCTCTGTCTGCCTCGCATATCCAGCTCCTGTCTCATCAAGCGTGTAGGGGTCACCATGTCCGCGCTGTGTGTGTCTATATAGGGTTATATGTATGCAGTGGTGGGAAGAGTAAAATGCACTCAAGTTATAGTATTGTGACTTTGAAATAGTATAAGTAAAAAATATATATATATATATATCTAATAATCTAAATGGTGAAACAAATGTATGCACTGGATAACTGAACCTAATGTTTGATTTGTGATTAGATGATTATATTAAAAAAAAAAAAAATTACATTATAAAGCTTTCTTCAACATAACCCTAGTAAAGGTAACACATTCAAATAATATAAAGAAAAGTATACATTTAAAGTACAGTTTATTGAAAAAGTTCCTGTAACTGGATATATTGAGGTCACTCGTGCACTCTTTTCACTCATGTGCCTAGCCCCGTTCACTCGTGGCCATGCTAAACGAGCCGACTGATGCTAACTGTGTCACTAAAGCCGCTGTCACTGGAGCACCAAAAAAGTATTTAGCCATTAGCCCGCTAATAGCATCCCGGTCATTCCAACAGTAGCGTGCTGATGATGAAATATTAGCTTAGCTGATAGCGTCATTAGTTAGTCTGGGCCTCGGAGGTCAGGCAATCCAACAACACATATACAAGCCTGACTTTCTCCTTTTAAATCTTATCCAACTATTTTATTTTGAAAACCTAACCCTCAAATCAACCTACACAATGTGTCCTTTTCCAACTGAAGCATCAAAATAATAGTGATTTCAGAATTTATTTAATAAAATATAAACTCTTATCAACAGTCAGTGTTAGATCCTGTTTTTTACAAGAGGCTTTTCAGTAAAATGTAAAGCAAAATACAGGCTTTTTATGTCAAAACAGTATTGCAAAATTAAAGGTTTTAAAGAGGATTTCAATGTCACACTCAACAATGAAGCAGCCTTGAATGTAATAAAGACTACTTCCAAGTCCCTCGATTCTACTTCTAGTCACAACTGTACCATTAGTTGGCCCATAACTGTGTGCATGGGTACAAGCTTGCATGTATTTTTGTTTTATATTATTACCCTTAGAATAATGCCTAGACCTACATGTACCTACATACATGTACTGTACATTCATAGATACATTAAATAACAATACAACAGTATATAAGTTGTCTACTCCCTTTGTATTATTGTTTTGATGTATGTCAAATTCTAATAATGACTGCTCAAATAAACGCAATGAAATTAAACATTTAGGACCAGATTAGCACCATTAGCTTCAATGCTAATGCTAAATATATATATATATATATTTTTTCCCAGTACGCCTAATTATTAGTGTTTTGAGTACTATTTAAAAAATATATATATTTTTTTAAAAGATTGTGCCAATACCCTTTAAATGGTACCAAATATTAATAGATTTGATATTTTGTTACAATCTTATAACCACCAAATACCATAGATGTTTGATGTTGGTGTTTGACTTTTTGGCAATGAAGGTGATTCTTCTGATTTTGGTTATGAATCAGAAACACACTCTACTGTACACCCACTTAATAATAATAATAATATCATTTTTACTGATTAGTGAAAACAAATGAGTCTGTATCTACCAAGTAATTCTTGTCTTTAAGGGGAATCTCTCCCAGCATTAATGAATTTCCCTGTGGGCGGGGCTCTGGAGCGGAGTTACCTGAGCCGTAATGAGGTTGATTTAAACTTATATTCCTGAAGGCGGCTGCTTGCCTATCATACTCTTGCTCCTTGTTAATCCTTAACCGCTGATTAACCCTCGTTACCTGTGAGAATACGATGCTCTGTAGATCCTCTTCTCTCCGCTCTGATGGGGACGTCTGGGGTCAGTGCCTCTGTCCTGTTTCACCCTCACAGTTCCTCCACATTCAGATTGTACTGACCCTGGATCAGGTCTGTCAGCTGACCACTACAGTTTGAGAAGCCAGCTGCTCCCCACATGCTGGAAATTGGTTAGTAGATGGTTTGTCTTATAGTAAAAAGCAAAGCAAAAACAAAATGCTTCAATTTCACATGTGAAGGATGAGGGCTGGTGTGAGATGAGTTGTATCCTTAGATGGTGTTTAGACCAGTTTTTTCTTTTTGTAAATGATACGCTCAATCGTCTTTAAATAAGTAACTTGAGTTGTTATGTGATTGTTAACATGAGAAACCAGCTACAGTAACCACCACTGTTCACTGTCTGTTGCTAAGGTTAGCAAAAATTTTGAATTGCTATAAACACTTTATTTACAATATTTGAATTTTCATGTTTCAATCATGATTTTGCTTCAGCCTAATTTTGGATTATGGTCTCGCATACATAAACCGCAAAGTCTCTCTATAGCAGCAAATCCTGCATACCAAACAAATAAAAATCTACAGGAAAAAAAAGACATCTAAAGAATAGGTATTGCACTTGATTTGATATGGACACCACAAGACAATGGAACAAACTGCAGTATAGCAATCAAAAGCATTAGAACATGTGATTTAAAATGAAAGCCAATGTATAATCATGTTACAGTAGAACTATGTAGAAACACAATTGCCCACATTATTGTTGTTTTGTTTTGATGTGAGAATGGTTCCCTTGCTTCCTGTGCTGTTGTATTCAGATGCACAGCGGGCCTTATCGCGTGTGACCTCTGTCTTTTTGGCACTTTGCGATCTCAGATAACATTTTGACATTCCCCGAGTCTTTGTGAGACGCTGCAATCCTCGGGATCGACAGCGGACGGGGGGCCCAATGATAAGGCTTCAGTCACAATTAGCAGGCAGCAGCAGGGAGGCACAAGGGGAAATTGAACTGTCACAGAGAGAGGAGAGGGGGGGTGAGGAGGAGGGGGAGGGTGACCCCATCCAGCAAAATGGATCCCGTCATAATTTGTTCATTTGGTGCCCATCAGGCTCTAGCTTCTCTTTCCAACACTGCTTCACTGACCTCCTCGGGTTTCTCCATTCTTTCACTCTGCTTCCTATTAGCATTTCTTAGCATGTAGTTTTTAAACATAACTGTCTATTATTTCAATTAAGTAAAAGAATTTTTCAGCGGTGGAAAACATGATAGAGGTTTTACTTTACTGCATGGAAATAATATGGTTATATAACAGAGTTGTAATAAACATGTAATTATATAGTCGTTTGGTAAATTCTTATTCTTAAGTAATTTCTATGTATTTACCCTAACCCCCCTAACCCTAAGCATCGGTTACCCAGAAATATTAGGTTATTCTATGCTGTATTACTATCTTAAATGCATTGCTCAAAGCTACACTGGAAATTACATAGACGTGACTTGATTATTAATCGTAATTACTATATTATTACCTGTTTATTATTGTTTTATGACCACACTATTACCATATTATGATCGTGCTGTAAAGTGCAATACTATGATCGGGTATATCTTTTAATATTTGTTACTAAACATTACGATTATGATATGAGCTTTTTTTTCATTCTATCAACCGACTTTGGCATTTTTAGCAAATAGAACATGATTTTACTACTTCTTCACTTTTTTGTGGAATTTATTATGAAATTCGGTGCCAAAAGAGATCTCGTGTTTGTTGTGGATCTGGTGAAATACAGGTCCAGGAATTCACGCCATTGCAACTAAAGTAGATTTTGACTTTTTTCCACCATCATTTTATATTCATATTCATATTTTTACAGTACGTACGTTGACTTAATTGGCTACACATGATGCAAGTTCTGTATTAGGGCTTTTAACAGGTAATTCTAGGTGCATCAGGGTTTATTAAAGCAGAGACTGTGTTTGTCCTGTCTCGAAGGAGGATCTGATGGATGCTAATGCTAACATTAAATAAGCACAGAGGCTTTTAGCAGCTCAGAATTGAAATGGTAAATGCAGATGGACCGTAATGTGGTAAGACAGCTAAGAGCTATTAACGTTTTGAATATTCACCCATAAACATTGTTATAGTAGCAATATTAATGTGCAGAAAACAATTGAGGCCTTTTTTGTTGATGTTTTAGAATTATTATAAATATGAAGTGACAAAATTGATGGTATGAATTATTTTTACATAATTGCCCCTTATTAAAAAGGTGGGGAGGTGTTGATTGATATAGTTCTTTGCCATTATTTGTTTGAGATTTCTATTGCCAATTACCAAAAATGAATGTGTTCAATCAGTATTTTTTATTTTTTATTTCAATTTTTAATTTAGACGTTAAGCCCTTTGGATGAAACTTCTTGTAGCCTATAGTCTGTGTACTTTTGATATGTCAGCAGCAGCAGAGGGTGGCGAATGTGTAAGAGACAGAGAGGATACAGGTGTTGTTAGCCAGCTCTGAAGGTGACTGCTGGTCTCATCCATCACAGTAGCTTTCCTCGGCCTGATCCCTAATGGAGCCCCTCAATCAGAGCCGCTCACTGTCAGTCGCACCGCAACGTAATGAGGGCGCAGGCAACTGGTCGCACCGCCAAGGTTGGGAGTCATATAAAAGGGACAAAGTGATAAAGACCAGCTTGTGTCCAGCCTGTTGATTAGTATTGAGTGATCTGCAGTCTTTATGGTGGGAAAGGACATCTATCTGAACAAATAAGCCACATCTTCAACAACTATGCCTTTTATAGTATGTGTGTAAGTCTATCACTACCGTAAACTGGGTTCACTTTTTTTAGTTTTTTTTTAGGATTGATGAGGGCAAACGAGCCTAAGATTCGTATAACAAGGCATTTGAGAATTGATCAGTTAGCTAATAATGTACTACAGTAAGCAATGGGAAGCATGGACGTGTATTAATAGAAGTTATTTATTATTTATAGTTTTGCTTGTTTTGGTTTGTTGGTTGGTTTATACATCTGTTTGCAAAATAATTTAAAAGTAATTGTTGTATTTGGATGCAATCTTTATGGATCGGGTCAAAGATGCTCAGATATACATATATTAAATATTAATTACTTTTGTCTCGATATAGAGAGCATTTACCCCTGAACTAGAGAATCCCCAATTTTGGTCCAGGGTCGGGGCACTGTATCTTCTTATACCATTATGAGATACGAACACTCCAATGTTTTCCAAATATTGGGAAAATGTTTCAACTCTAAACTGTCTAAACTTTTTTAGTGATCTGTTAAAAATGTTCAGTTCCTTTTTTGGTTTGTTTTATATAAATCAAATTTGTGAGTTTAAAAAAAATGAATTGTATATTGAGGTTTCTAGTCTCCATCTGTTACTGTAGAAAGTTTTGTGAGCTTAAGTGTGACCTAACTATAAGTAAGGGTCTTGATTTCATTTGGACCTACTTAAAGAGAACATCTTCATAAAAACAGTGCTATAGCCTGGAACATTAAGTACATACATATTTCAAAGCAGAACAGATACAAATAGAGGCTCTGCTTTATTTGCTTGTGTCCAATGTTAAAAAAGCCCTCACTTCACAGCGATTTGATTTGAGAAGCTAATACAGTGAAAGCCTGCTCTAGCTGTTTGTGCGCGGCTCTTCATTCACTCAGATTTAAAAGCCCACATTTTTTATTATTGTACAGACCTCTACTTGATTTAGGGTCTAACAAATTCTGCATTTTCTTTTCTCAGTGGAAGCAGAATGGAAAGGTTTTTAGTGTTGGCGAGATTGATTATACAGTATGTCTATGTACGATCCCTAAATGAAACAGAAAGGTGGTTCATAGTGGTGCAGGGATGTAATTGCACTAAAAAAGGCTTTTGTTTGGCTCTGTCCAACTCTCTCACATAAGGGTGTCAGACAGGAAACTGGTTTAGTAGCAGAATAATTGTTAAAACACATTTATCTAATACTATTTGATTCAGCCCAGTTTTCAGTTGGGACATTGTGGAAAATGTGAAGAAAAACATATATTTGCTAAAAGACATGGAACATTAACAACAAATCAGTGTTAAAAGAAAATAAACTTGACCATTTTATATAATATTCAAATGCAGCAACAGATCTCAGGGGCAGTTCAGACCTGATGTCTAACAAAACAGTACATCGATACAGTATATATATAATCGATGTTGGTATAATTAATCATTTATAATGTTGCAAAATGAATATTAACGCATATTTACTGTTACACACTTGCACTCTTTTAAAACATATCTTTTTGTATTCAGTTTTATTTAAATAAAATAAATATAGCAATAGCTTTTTATATTTATTAAATTAGCAGATAATATTGATCGAAATCACAATGTATTGCAATCATATTGTGGTAGTGAAATATTATATTGTCAGTCCACTGTATCGATAAAAAATTGTATCGTAGGGAAAGCTGTGATTTACACCCCTAGTTGGGAGATGGGCAACAAAAGTACAATGCATGGAGCCTTGAAAATATGATACATTTGCAACTATTAATATTTTGGTATAATAAGATTTTTGCAGAGGCAAAAACATGATCATTGGTTTAACAGTGTTCCTTTTGAAATTCAACTTTTCACATTTTTAGGCTTTTTTTTGTTGTTTAGTTTTAGTTTAGAAATGGTCAAATATATTATACAGTATATATACCGGTAAAGTGTGTTTTATATAGGGTTACACGAGACAACACAATTTGAAACTATTTTCAATACTAATGTCTGCTAGTGTGCTATCCTGCTTTCCTTTGTCCTTGTAGATATTCTGCTGCTGATGTGTGGTGTGGTATTAACAATGGTGACGACGGGTATTGATCCGGAGGCCTGCACACAGTCATACATACAGTTGTCTGGTGGTGGTCTAACTAATCACAATAACTCACTGTCTGCTGGGAACACCGGGGATGGTGTGGGAAAGTCATCAGAAATTCATCAAAGAAAATATTGTGCCTTTCATCCACTTACATTATTATATCGGCAAAACAACAATATTATGGACAGATTGTAAGTGTGAACGCATGAACTCAAAAACGAAATGCCAGATCAGTTTCAACTTTTGCACACAGACACATATCATGAAGATGCAGAACTGGATTGTGTTTGGTACTTCTGCGATTAATGACAATTAAATAATAAACAAATTATTTATTTAAAAGGGACAATGCACATTAATAAACACCAATACCAAAATACATGTGTAAATGCACCGAAGTTAGCGTACAGATAATTTTCATTCGTAGTCCCTTAACATTTAGGACAGGACAAAACAAACATAACGAATTAATACCGTGACGCATTTTATTGAGCCAATAATCCTGCTGAACATAAACAAAATCACATGAATTTTGTCACATTGATCCGGGCAATTGTATATTTAATGTTCATAGGCAAATTACAGAGGTCAAATAAAGAATGCCTCTATAGCACCCCCATGTACTACAACAAACAGGAAGTCATTTTTGGATTGAAATTGGGAGGTCAGGTATATTTGACAGCCTCTAACTTGCGTATACTTAAGGTCAATTCTGAAACACCTATCCCCGGC
>JAVQKC010040715.1:0-10515 GCA_036025475.1 Philypnodon macrostomus
AAAAGTGTATTGCAGTTATGTATAGTTAATTACTTAACTGAAGTAAATGGGTCAACACATAAAAGAAAAAGCTGGTAATGCATGGATGAGTGGATGAGAGGCAGACGCACCTAGACAGAGAGATCAGATAAAGAGACATGGTCCAGTGGGTTCAAACCAGGAGGTAGACCTCTTTGGCCCAAAAATATTCTGTTTGTGTAGGAAAGGGGTAGCAAAGGGGAACAGTATAATAGGGGCATGCAGACAGACTGGGCAAGTGTACCAGTCTAACCCAGCAGACACCCAAACATGCTGTATTTGACCCCGGACACACTTCAGAGCTACTCTCTCAGCGTGTGTTTGCTCCATTAGAATGTTGCTTTGAGAACCTTGTGTACCACCCATGGTACTGAGCAAATGTTTTAGGGACCTGCTAAAATGATAATTCCCTTAAACTGTGTATGTCAAAATAAAAACACGCTGTAGTGTATCACATGTTTTTCTAATATGCGCCCCCAAAATATGCCACATTTATCTAAACTTCCGCTTCTTCCTGAGATGCGTGTATGAGAAAAATTGTGTGATGTATACGTGGGTGGTACTCGATGGGGATTCAAGCAAGATTTGACTTCAGGGTTTGATCTTGTGTATGTTGCCCCGCCTTCCAAAACAGTCTGATGAAGAGCTCAGGCTCCAGCGCCCAAACAACCCTGGCACCACACCAGGCTTAGCCTAATTACCAAAAGTCTACAGTTTCCTATTTAATGGAGAACAAATGGGGAATGCAACTCTCTGCAGCAATTATGACACTAATTATTGTGCCACTAAACGCTTAAAAAAAGTGTTCGGGATAGTTGTGTTTTTGTAAGCCTCTATACAGGAAATATTAATTATTTAAGATTGTGAACCTGACTTGTTTACTACTTTGCCTTTGGGCTGTTTTTTTCTCTCTTTTTCTGTACACTTGCTGTAAAAAGCCACACCCTAAAATTTGTGCAAAAGAAAAAAAAAATGCAAATGAATGATTAAAACAATACCAGCAAACAAAATATTGTTATTAGAAGAAACTAAATGTATTACAACAATGTTATAACCTTTATACTTGATTGAGTCCTCAATTTAGTCCTGGTTTACTCTTGTTTAGTCTTAACAAGGTTAAGCCTGGCCTTTTTAGACTTGCTGTGAAAAGCCACTACCTAAAATTTGCGCTCCTTCTATAACCCCTCTGTGATTGAATGACTTCTGATGGCACCCGTTGACATTCCAAACGGTGATAACAGTTTTTAAAAGCACTCAGGTCCATTGTCAATCTCGGCCCAGCGGCGTACTGCCATCCTTAGTCGTGGCCCCTGACCCCGTCCAGTGAAGCAGGTAACGTGGCGACGATTGGGTGTGTGACAGCTGCACAAGTGAAGTCAGGCATCTGTTTAGATGTGTCCGTCTCTCCTCCCGCGGCTAATGGAGTGAACAAGGGGCGGCATGCTGAGAGTACTGTTCTGAAGTGTGGCCCGGGTCAAACCAGGCTGGGGCTATACATGAGCATGTTTGGGGGGCTGGCTTTGTTCCTTTGGCTTGCAGTTGCATTGGTTTATAATTGATGTGAGGTGATTTTTTTTCTTTATCATTGTACGGTAATATGTAAATAGACGGCAATTGATAAGTACAGTAGAAATGCTTCCAAAATGATTAACTTAACACAAAATACCAAAGTGATAATTTTTATCACTATTTATCATTTCATAATTTTTGAGGCGATTCAGACTAAACCAGTTTAAAACTATGGACATATCAGAACTAAACCATGGATAACGGTGTATTTAGAGGCTAAACCTAAATCAGGGCTAAACAATACATTTAGTTCCTTGTAATAATTGCTGTGAATATTGCATTAACGAAAAATTTCCATTATATTATTGTTCAGCCGTGGTATATTTATAGAGTAATGTGAAAAAACAAGCCTGCTCCTGCTATGATCTTATTTATTTCTTGCTGTGTTCGATTAAGTGTGAATGCTACAGCGTGTTCCAACATGTGTGCCGCTCGTGTGTCCTGTCATGGCTGGACTTTAAATATTAACTACCTCCAGCTGTGAAGACGTGTCGAGGGGAAGACATGGGACGGGGAGCAGAGGGGGTAAAATAAATGAACATTGCCCCCCTTTACCCCCGTTCTGCCCCCCAGGGTTGCACTGTCTCGTGGAGGAGGCAAGGAGAGGAGATAGGGGGCAAGGAAATATGGAGAGTCAAGATGCAGGGACAGGTTTGGTGACAATGGCTGCTGTAAAGAAACTAAGGCAATATTAAGATACTCTAAAACACCTGGATCTAGATGGTGATCAAGATTCACACCAAAAATGAATGACATTTTTGCATACATTCCATTTTGTACATAACATTTTGTTTATAACAAAACACTAAAGTTAATCATTTTGAAAGCATTGCTACTTGGCTGCATTTCTTAACACTTGCCTAAAAGATCTCCACAGTACTGTACAATAAATGAACCCCTCTTTACCCCTGTTCTGCCCCTAGGGTGGTACTGTCTAGTGGAAGAGATAGGAAAGGAACTATAGAGAGTCAAAAATGAATGGACTGGGACCTGGGAATTGCCCTAGAAGGCACTGAGACATATCGAGGGGGAAAATGATAAAAAGTGCAAAGGCAGACTAAAAATAAGGTAATGTTAGTAGTGGGTTAGTGGGGGAAATGATCAGCCCCCCACCAAGTGAATTATTCATAAATATCTTCTTCCTGTCGGCACAATTTGCCCTGAATTCACCCAAATTTATAATTCATCTGCATCCCTTACTTTACATTTTGGTTTGGCCCCCAGACTGTCCATCCATCCTTGCATCTTTAGTTATGCATGTTCAGTTTTTTGAAGGACAGGTAGGTTCTTCCCACAATTTAAACAGTGGTTGTAGGCTGCTCATATCTTTCTGTCTCTTTGTGCTAATCCCATAAAGACTTAGTGGTGCTAAACCAGGGAAGGATAAGTTACTAATTAGAAGCCTCACTGACCAAAAAAACAACTTCACCCAAATTCATAATTCATCCGCACCCCTACTTTACATTTTGGTTTGGCCCCAGACTGTCCACCCTTCAATAGTATACCTTGTGTCTTCAGCTCTGTCTGTTTTTACTCCTCGCCTGCCCCTCTTCCTCTCTGTGGCAGGGTCATACTTAATGCATGAGCCTGTTGCAGTGAGACAAGTCTTGGAGCCGCGTTGTCGCCATGGCAGAAAAATACCACCAATCATGTGAACAAACATTCAAGCGACCTGCTTCCGCTCCATTTCTTAATTCAAAAGATGCCTCCTTTATATGCAACAGAGAGGATTGGATTTCTTTACAAGCGTTTTTCACTTTTTCTAGATGAAATGGTTAAAGGGAGCCGCCTCGTATTAGAAGATGTTAGAAAGTGACAAGTGCCCATTTTCCTGTCACCATATCGTCTTCAGTATTCCCCCAGCCCCTTGGTTGTTGCCACTAAAAGCCTTTTTCATTCCCCTATGATCTATTTTCCCACAATGCATTTCATCGCCCCATCTTCTCTGGTTCTTTCTAGCTATATTCACAGTTTTTCCCCTATCAATTTAAAAAAACTGCTGCTCTAACACTCCAGCTTGGACACAATAGACAACATGGCTGATTAATTCAATATTTGCAACTTTAATGGGTAAAAAATGGGGCTTCGTACTCTGCAGGCAACCAATATCTGCCTCATGCCGGTACACTTTGTTTAAAAGGCCAAGCTAACATGTGTTTGGAGATCGATGATCCGTGGTCAGTTCAAAATGGAAATTCACCAGCGGAAAAAAACGACTGCCAGGCCCTCGTTTATCTAGAATCAGGGAACACGGGCAGCGCATTTATCAATACCAACATTAGCATAAACTATGCTCTAAAGGCTACTCCCACTGTGAGTCAAATGTGGCTGCCATTTTTGCTGTATTTTATGAAGGGCCACGCCAGCACCTAACAAGAACTAAAACAAGACTAAAACAAGACTAAACCAGGACTAAACCAGAGCTGAACAAGAGCTGAACCAGAGTTAAACCAGGACTAATCTGAGGACTCAATAAAGTATAATTTGGGAACCTTTTGCTATTATTTCTATAGTTTCTTGAAAGCCAAGTATTGTGTTTGCCGATACTGCGTTAAAGCTAAATTTGCAATATTTTGTGCAGCAAGTAATGTGCTAATACCCACATTAGCATAAGCCTTACTCCTAGGGCTACTGCCACTAAATAGTCACAGCAGGGCACCATGTTTGCTGTATTTTTCGAGGGGCCACAGATTTCTCCACAACCCCCAACCACCGTTTTGTCAGGGGTCAAGAGGTCACGAACGTTGTGACACAAAGCTGTGCAAAATAAAGGTTGTAAGAGAAGCCGAGAGGGCAGCCACCGCCTACTCGCTTCTTTTTCTGCTCCTGCTCCGTCCATCCTGGTTGCCATGCCGACGAGGTCTCCACACACTGCAGCCCCCTTGTACATACAAATTCAGTTATGCACACACACAGGCATGGGCAGTGGCTATCAGTGACGCTTAGGTATGCACACGCTTGTATACACTCCAACAAGACATCCCTTACGAAAAAACAAACATACTTCACACATTCACATTCGTCTAAACGCACTGGCCACCTTATTAGGTAGAGCTTGTACCTAATAAAGTGGCCACATGTTTTGTTGGTCTTGCATCAAGAGAACACAAGAAGCATTCCTTTTTTGTTGAAATAAATTAAGATTTCATGTTAAGATTTACTTCCTATTATCTCAAACAAGTCTGGCCATTCTTCTTTGGCCTCAGACTTTAACAAAACACTTTTGCCCACAGAACTGCCACTTATTGGATATTTACTCCTTTTAAATCTATTCTCTATAAACTCAAGAAATTGTTGTTCTCAGCCAACCCATTCCATAAAATACTCAAACCGGCCCATTTGAGATTTCGGTTCTGATGCTCATTTTGAACCAAGCTATTTTTAGTTTAGATATCTACATTTGTAAACATTAGGGAAAGGCCAGTGAGTGTAGTCTATATAAGTATTATGTATTCTCTTTCAATGTTTCGATGTGCTTTATGATCCTAGGAGATGTTACATTGATCAAAAATGTACAACCTCAAACCAGCTACAAACTTGTACAACTGAAAGTCAAATATTCCCTAAGTACTTCTTACAAATCTCCACTTTCGCCTCTCGTTCCTTTACACAAACCTGCAGTCATTCCCCGGCTGCCAGGAAAGCGCAAGACACTAGCTCGGGCGTGATTTATTTATTGATGTTATTCCCCTTAAGACACAATGGGAATGGTAGAATAAAAGAAGTGGTGAATAATTTAAACATAGGCCTTGGTCTCATTAAGAGATTGGTGAAAGAGAGAAGAGGTAAACAGAGATGACGAGAGAAAAAAGAAGGGCACAACCGGTGGGAGATAAAAAAGCATAAGGGCTGAGAATAGGGCTACACAAGATACTGCAAATGTATTGTTATTGCATTATTACAAATGCAGTATTTGAAAATAAATGCACTGAAATAATATTATGGTCTGCCATTCAAAAACATTTCAATTCAAATGCAATAAAAAAGTTTTTGTTTAGTTGGTGATGGTTTAGTCCTGAACTAGCCCTGGTTTAGACTTGGTTTTTTCCTGATTTAGTTCTGGTTTGATCCTGGTTTGGTCCTGGTTTAGTCCTGATTTAGTTCTGGTTTGATCCTGGTTTGGTCCTGGTTTGGTCCTGGTTTAGTCCTGGTTTGGTCCTGGTTTAGTCTAAACTATACCAAAATATCAGTTACCACCATACTCAACAGACAGTAGTTACCAACTAAGTAGTTCTAATATTGTGCAGCTGTAGTCAACAACAAATAAAGTAAATAATAAATAATACAAAGTTTGAATACCAAAAGTGTGAGAGAGGATTGGCCTAAATTGACAGTGAGAACATAGATGTGGGATAAGTGGCCGGTAAAAGGTTGGTAACGATCAAATAGCTGGGTATAATCCTACTGTTGTGAGTGGATCGGGTTGCCAGGATATGTGTGCGCTTGTGTGTGGTTGTGTATCGTTGAAGATCAGTTGTGTGTCAGCAGGTCAGCTAATCTGTGTTGTCAGTTAATGGAGCTGAATGGTGCTGCAGATGGAGGCTAGCCTGTAGCATTATATATTCTCAGTGCTTCGAAGCATGTTAGGTGCAGCTCAATGAGATAACATGGTTATAGCTCGCCTTCCAGTCAGTAAGTCACAGAAATGAAGATGTATAGAGGCAGTGGAGACAGAATGAGGAGGAATAGAGGATATGAAGGAGTGTTGTGTGGGAGACTGTTACTAAAGCTACTGTTCACGGTGGAGTTGAAATCCATTATTTTCAGATTCTTAGCAACTTTTCACCTCCAAGAATGTAATAGTTTTGTCTGTTGCCAAAATATGTCTTCTTTAAACCAGGGCTGTTAAAAATAGTGCTTTAACTATTTGTGTTATTTCTGTTTTCAAATTGACGCATCAAAAATAATTAACAAAACGATTAATTTGGCGAAGCTATTAAGATGATGAACAAGTACATCAGCACAACAGTAAACTTGCATCAATGAGCGTTTTAAATACATTTTAAATGGTCTTTGAGGCTCTTCAGATACAAGCTCCGTGCGGCTTAACAAGCTCAATGAGCAGAGAACGAGGGGCATCGGCTTCTGTTTTTTCTGGATCTAAAAGAACGCATGTGTAGCTGCAAGCGGCTATTGTCTGCCCTCTCCCTGTTGTTGCCTTTTGGGTGCTGAGGCAAAGTTGTGTTACATTGTAGCCTTTACAAAATGGGGGTTTGGGACATTATTAATAATAACATACTCTAAATAGGCTATTGTTCTATTTCTTCAGAAATGTGTAGAAATTAAGCTTACAAAGAAAATTTTATTTTAAGAAATTCATGGCGATTAATTGCAATTCATTTTCTGGAAGATTTGCAATTAATTATTATTATTTATTTATTAATTTTTTTTTTTTATCGATTAAGAACCCGACTTTAAACTTGTTATATAGGACTAGTTCTATTTGTTAGCAAGTGACAACAAAAGCAGAATAAAACAAATAAATAGTTAGGTGTGGATCAAGATATTTTGAAAAATACTTTACAGTGTGTTTGGAGCATGTCTCTTTACAGTCTGGCCATAGTCTATTTGCTTTCTTGCTTGCTTAATGTAACTGGGGCACAAAAAGCTTAAGATAGTTTTTTATGTGCAGATCCTATTTCACTACCTCCAATAAGTAAGATAGTAAAACAAACACAAGGGTCTCAGAGGTTGGACAAAATCTTAAGATAGTCTCTATTTTGCAACATGTGTAATCAATTTGGAAACACATGCAATGAAAAAACATCAATTTCCTCCACTTAGTGATGACAATAAGCTGATTCGTATTGAAGGATTCGCATAAATTCTCAAATAGAGGTCAAGTGTATGCCTTTTTTACTAATGCTTCTATAGGAGAGCTATGTTTCTTGTTGTAGACCGCCTATATGCGACAGACAGCTCTTCTCTCCAGGGGTTAACCAATCAATATGTCCAAATCTAATCTTTTCTGTAAGTAAAGAAAAGCATATGTGTGTCCTTTTGCTTCATAGACTGGCATTATTGTGTCTTTGGTGCTGCACTGGAACCTATAGGCATCATCTACTTCATTAGCAACAGCATTGAGTCAGATTGTGCCCCAGCAGCACAAAGCACGCTAATTACAGACACGCCCAAAGTGTCGGGTGAAGATGTATGGGATGATGCATACAAATATACCACACAGACACTACACAACCTTCATGTATACACTAATAAGAGCATGTTGGGCTAAATATATGGTTATGGATATGGTTTAATCCTCGTTTAGTCCTGGTTTAGCCGCAGTTAGTCATGGTTTAGACTTGGTTTTGTTCTGGTTTAGTTTTAGTTTTGTCCTGTTTAAGTTCGGGTTCAGACCTGATTTACTGTAATATCGTGACATTCGCTCAGTTTAGTCCTGTTAAGCCTGGGTTTTGTTCTGGTTTAATTCTGGTTTAGCCGTGATTGAGTTCTGGTCTGGTTTAGTCCTGGTTTAGCTACAATTAGCAGTGGTTAAGACCTCATTTAATCCTGGTTGAGTTCTGGTTTAGTTCTTATTTAGTCCTGGTTTAGCCCTGGTGTAGTCTTTCATAAGTTTTGACACACTTAGTTTTGACTAGCATTTTTTTAATAACGTGCCACCGTATAGTACCATGCGCTGTCAAACACATGCAGTTTACAAAGGTGCCTAGATATAATTACTTATTCAATTATCTGTGTTCTTCTATCAGGATGCTTTAGCGCCTGTACAAGGAGGGAAGTTAATGGTGTCCATCTGAGTAAAGTGGACCAATCATTCCCATTATGAAATTATGTGCAAGAGCAATTACTGATGACCTTCTCTGAGCACACGTTCCCCCCACATCCTCTGTGTGTCTTGTGGTGCTACACTGCTATCTCACCCTGTCAGCATCTCCCCCCCAGCTCTACTGTGTCCCTCAAGCCAGCATCCTCTGCAAGCAAGGCCTGTTTGTTTTTTCACATGCAATCTGACCTTCACTACCACTTTATTACATTGCTTGGGCTCTAACTTAGTGACAATACACAGTTTGCAGAGTGAAGCTCACTGGAAATCCTTGACTGAATGGGGTTGTGTGCAGCTATTCTTCCCCTTAGAGAGCGAGGTAGAGAAATACAGAAGATCAGACAGACAGGTGAAAGGGAAATATTAAAGGTGTGATATGTTTGAGCTTTAGAGGAGCTTTGGGGGGATCAGAATGAAACTGGGTCAAGGATCATAAAGAAGTCTTCAGGAGTGAGATGAGGCCTGAAACCTATACCCATCAAAGATGGCTGCTCCTGTATTTGCACATACAGTACTTACTAATAAACTAAAAAGATGGCCTCCATAACCAGTCAGTTCTAAACAGGTGTATTAAGTATTATCTAATATTAAGTGCATTTTAGACATTGTCTGCAGGGATGCACAATATAATTTAATTCTATCTATCTTCAGCCGCTTGAAATCTGTATATAGCATCATTTTATATTTAGTCTATCATGGTTGCACTGCACTACAACATTTGGAGTTTCACCTAAAGAGTACATTAGTATTCCGGTCATTCACATGTGCTATAGAGATGATATGATCTGGCTTATAAGTATGTGTGAGATGTATTGAGTGAAGTGGGGGAGGTTTGTGTTGCGGCAGTAGGTACGTGTCTGGGATAGGGGTAAAGAGGGGTGTAGACAGCCACGTGGAGGAGGAGAGGTCCCTCGGGTTGAGTGATAAGTGGCCCATACAGCTCTGAGGACGCAGCTGCCAGCGTCTTGTGTGACATGAGAGGACACATGGGGGTCCAGTGGGAAAACGGCCACGCCCTGAAAGACCTGTGACCTTCAACACAACAGGTTAGCTACAGGCAATATACTTCACACTGTTGATTATGTCTGAATTTAGACCTCATCAAGTGAAGTTTTAGGTAAATTTGAGATACATAAAATGAAAACTTGATGAGACTGTTAATTGCAAAAATATCACAAAAATATTCATAATGAAGTCAGAATTAAAAATGTCATCAAAAGACAAAATCAGTTTAGCTCAAAATTCAAGTGACCAGATCATATTGAAACAAATGTGGGACATTTAAGTTTAAGTGGGACTAATCTGAACAATGAGGAATATGTTACAATTTCTAATCTGACAATGATTATACGGATTCATAAACACTGAGAGAAAAAAACATAATTTATCAATGACTAGATAAATTAAATGTATAATTTTAAACACATATTCATAGATATTTTAGGTGAACAATAGGTGAAAAGCAGAGCATAAATGAATGCATTGTATCACGTTTCAACGATCTTCCTGGGTTTGCAAATCAACCCACTTTTTTTGATGCTATACTTTTAACAACAGACAACAAGCAACAATCTGTAATCAAATTGTGGACCTTTTTGATTCTCAGCCCTGAATTTAGAAGAGGCCAAACAAAATGTGTTTCTGCAAAGGACATGACAAGCAGCTTTCTGGGATTTTCAGTGTTAGCAGCACATGTCAAGGCCTCTTTTTCATTGACTATATAATCTTGTCGGTTCTTTTCTGACACTTCAGGGAAATGAGCAGCTGCCAGGGCAAGGTCACACGTGAAGCTGGGCTGAAACATTTGCACTAAAGGACACCAGTGGCTTAATGTCTATGTGATGGAGAAAGGGATTCCCCATTTTTTAAGCTCGATACTACTGTGCATGCATTTCAGACATACAGTGTACAAAAGAGACCAATCTAATCAACGGCAAATTAGTGTCTACAGCAGAGGTAGGGTTTTTTCATGGCTCCCTGGACTTGGTTATTTGCATTATCTAACAATTAACCATGGTTGGACATAGGCGTCTGAGCTAAGCCATTATGTTTGTTAAAAGTTGCAAAAGCAGCACTTCTCTTTAAGTGCTCCTTGTCTAATCAAATCTAGGGTCTTCCGGGAATGAGGCAGGAGATGGAGCTTC
>JAVQKC010040728.1:0-18994 GCA_036025475.1 Philypnodon macrostomus
CCCTGGAGAAAGTCCTGAGGAGTGTGACCAACCTTTGTGCCTGGTGGTGCATAATTGTGAAAGCCAGGGCCCCGATGTGTCAGATGAGGATACGGGTCACACAGACAGTTCAGGTACCAGCCTGGGGGATGAAGCTACCAGCTAAACTTGAAGAAAGGTGACCCACCTATGTTTCTCAGAAAAGGCAGACTACTGGCATGTGCATGGTATGACACGAAACGTGTCAGACTGTTGTCCTCGATCCACGGTAACTCGATGGTTACCAGGGTCATCAGGACAAAAAAGAGCAGAACTGGATGGCGGTGTATCGACAGACTGCTCTGCATGGACAGCTATAACAGATTTATGGGTGGGGTGGACAGAGCGGACCAGAGGATGAAGACCTACATTTTCCCACACCGTTCCAAGAAATGGTATAACCTCATATTCAATGCCCTCCTCAGCATAAGTGTGGTAAATGCACACATAATCTACACCCAGAGCATTCAACCAACACTGAAGCCACTCAAGGCCTTCATACAGGCCATCATCAGTGGCTATCTGGAGGGATACAGAGGGAAGAGGAAAAGTTGTGGAAGACCTTCACCTGAAACAGAACAACTTCAAGAAAGACTCACAGAACGTCACAGGCTTCGAGAGACCCAGAGCCGGCCTGACTGTGTTGTCTGCTCAGACCGCTCTCGTCCCAGTGGTCTATGTCCTGTCCCATGAAATAAGATATACCATACTAAAAAAATATACAAAAAGTGTCATTTGGATTTTTGAAATGGCTGTGGCGCCCAAAAGGGTTTTGGTTGTAGGGTTATGGCTGCAGTGTATTAGAAAAGAAACAGACTCAGACTTGTGACAATTTGACAGAGTGTCTTTATTATGTATAGCATGTTATGTGTCCTGGCTCCTTGGTGGCGGAGATTTGGAGCTTGGTAAGTCTTGGTCGTCATTGTCTGTCTCAGGCGAGCAGACAATGGTCTGTGTGACTTCACGCTCCAGCCTGGGGACCTTCACCTCTCCGTGTGCTGGCTGTTCCACTTTTTCCTGGCTGTCTGTCGAGCCTTAGCAGAGAACACTTTGTCTTCAGATATGTAACAATGAGAGTGATTCTGAAGGTTGAAAAAGGGCATCTGGACCAGATGCCCTTTTTCAACCTTCAGAATGACCTCTACCTGGATGAATGACAACCTTCACTAATGAGAGTGATGTAATGAGATTAATATGTAACTGATTGAAATAACGTTCTGATTTACCAGCTGGTGGTTTGGTCTGGTCATTGTTATCTGGAGATCCAGGGCACTCCATGGTTTTGGATCCAAGTAGATGAGCTAAAATGTCCGTGTATATACCTCAACAGTTGGGTTGGAATGAGACTTGTCAGGGCAAGTGGGCTATCAGGCGGAAGCTATGAGAAGGACCTCCCCTGTGTCTGGAGCCCATGATTGGATAAAGAATGCTGTGTTGAACTACCAGGGTAGAGTACTAGGGGCATAGACACTTTTCACAATGTGACTGAACTGTGTCACATTTTGGCTAAGTGTATATGCCCCTGTTACTCTAGTGACTCCAGCGTGTCAGCCCGGGAGCACGCTGAGGGTGGTTTTGTTTGAATTTCCAAGGGACCTTCAGCAGGATAGTAGTGGAGATAAAGAAGAGGGGGTCCAAATCACGGTTCTTTTTAACACAGGCTCGGGGGCTGGTGGGGGGGGGCATGGCTGAGTTTCAGGCAATGGTCCTCTGGTTGTATGTCTGAGGACTAGAGCTGGTGCAGAAAAAAACACCACAAAGTGCCCAAAGTTCAGTGCCATGGAGAGCAGCCTGAGCCCTGACCTGAGAAAAGGGGCACTACCCGGGCTGGGGATTGTAGGTGGGCATTGTATAGGGACAGGCCCTGGTCCTGTGTCTGTATGTACTTAGGAGTTATCCCCCCAAATCACGGTTCTATTTAGCCCGGGGCGGGAGGTTTGTGGGTGGGCATTGAAAAAGGGACAGCCCGGGGAGTGCTCCGGGCTGAGCACGCTGGAGTCAGTGGAGTACCAGGGGCACGGAGGTGATTCCAGCGTGTCACCCCGGGAGTCCCCGTTTCCAAAAATATGTGTCAAGCATTATATTTAAAAAACTATATATCAAGTTTGAGCCAATGTTTAAAAAAAAAAAAAAAACTTATAATGGCTATGTTGATTCAAATGTAGCAGGTGTGTATTTTAAGATGAAGAATTCAATATTTTTTGTTACCTGTAGAGCAGAAACGTTTAGAGCTCACAGAAACGTGGTGCCAATATTACTTAAACATGTAGCAATGAAGCAAAACACAACTCCAGGTATGTTTTTGATGGGTGCTGGTTAGGGCCCACCGTAATACTAAATAAACAAGGCAAAGGAAGACAAGACAAATTAATAGATTTACTTGCAAGGAGAGCATGCAGAGAGAAAGCCTCAGTTACAATCGCTGGGTACATTCACTCCAAATGCGCTCTGAGTTCTGAGCCATTCCTGCTCTAAAGGGAGGGGGGGAAATACACACAGCAGGAATGGTAAAAACATACTGAACATTTATTGAAACAATGTATGAAAAAGGTCTGCAATTAGTGGTTAGGAGTCATCTGCACTGATAGCACTGGACCAGGAACAATGCCTTTCCCAGAGAGTCCTGCCCCTGTCAAGCGATGCTTTTTCTGAAACTCAAAGCACAAGGTCAAAAGCACACAACACAAGTAAAATATATAGGACTAATATATTGTCATGATTATGAGCTTAAATAATGGAAGATAATATGTACATTTTTCTAACACCTGCTAACAATATTATTAAAATATTTTTAGAACTGGGCAACAAAAATAAATAATCTGTTAATAAATGTAATGGGCACGAAATATTAAACTTAAAAATACACATAAAATCAAATCAACATATCGTATAACAAGAGGCTTATCGACAACATGGTATAGCAAGAGCAGAGTGAAAGTATAAATATAAAGCCTGTCTGTTGTCTTTTACAGGTGTGCAATACCATTCTGATGCACACAATTGAGCACTTTGTATTCACTCAGCACCTTGTGAGTGCACTGCATGGAGAGCCGTTTCCACAGCATGTTGCCAGGTTTCCTGATGCCATCTTGTATGCGACAAAAAAGCCTTTAAAATCTGTCTTTTAAACCAGAAGTAGTGATGTGTTCTACCGTGAATCACAGGGAGTTGCAGGAAATTGGGGGACACATAACGTTGTGCATTACATTGCAATCTTCAAATAATTTTTTTGTCTGATAAAGACAGACTGCATTTTCACAGAGATACGGCCATAAGCAGCTGATGAATATTTTACATTGAGTCGAATATGATCAAAGTGTGCGGCCGGTCACGTGTACAAACATTTCTGACACAAGCCACAAAACATGTTCAGACTAAACTTTTTGTTCTTTTGATATATCGATATTTTGTCCCACCTCTAGTCTCATCCCATCATTCAAGGCTCTAATAGGAAAACATATTTTAATAGTGTAAATCTAGGTCAGATTAAAGACCATGGCATTACTATTACATGTGGTGATATAGAAGTTGTCTGCTAATCAATATGGCAATCTTTAGTAGTTTATTTAGAAATATATTTTCTTTATTTAAACAATAGAAAATACAATCTCACAATTCAGGTAAAACAAGCACTTATCAAGGGCTGACAAGTGAAATTTTAAAATGCCTTATATATTAACAGCTCCCAATGTTTTAGAGAAATTGAAAAATCATTTCTAAACATTGGATATAGTCAGGTCTTAAGTCAGACTTAAGTACTTTTAAGCCCAAAATTGTCTTTTTAAGCAGCTAAGCAGGTTTGTGTATGAGGGTTTGACTAAATCCACTGACATGTAAAAATGTCTAGTAAAATGACCAGTTAGTGTATATAGTTAAACATTTTAAAAAGTCACGTTTTTTTTTTTTTTTTAACAGGTCTCCTTTGGGACTTGTTTGGGATTTGAAACTACTGCACTGTGTAAAGTTTAGTCCTATAAAGACCTGGTTTATACTTAGTTAAGTCTTTGTTTTTTCATGGATTAATACTGGTTTTGCCTTGGTTTAGTTCTAGTTTATTTCTTGTTTAGTGTGACTTAGTTCTGCATTATTCCAATCCTGAAATAGTTGTGGTTTTAGACTTAATTAAATATGTTTTTGCTCTGAAAATAGTCCTAGTCAGGATTTAACCTTGGTGTATACCTGGTTTAATCTTAAAACCTGGTTTAGAGATGGTTTAGTCCCAGTTTAGTCCTGGTTTAGCCTTGGTTTAATCCTAGTTTAGATCTGCTGATCTCCTGATGTCTTTGAGACTAAAGGTGTGTCTCGTCAAGTCTTTCAGCTCTGGTCTGAGTCCTTTTAACACCAGCTTCTGCAGAGCCTGTGCGTCCTGCAGTGCATCGTGGGCCGTGTAGTCCTCCCCCAGCAGCCACCTCACCAGAGCCTCCTGTTTGAAGCTGCTCACACCCTGTTCCCGCAACATGTCCCGGGCCAGGGCCAAGCTGTCCACCACCCCCTCCACCGCGTCCTCCAGCGCCCCACGCAGGCCGTGCCGCTCAAGTGCAGTCAGCAGGATGGGGACGTCGAAGGCTCGGGCGTTGTGTCCCACCAGGACAGGGCGCTGTGTGGGCTTCTGACACTGCAGACAGACAGAAAACACACTGAATTGAAAGTGGAAACTGTTCATTCAGTATTGTATGCCAGTATCAAATATATGGCCTTTCAAATACCATGTTAATGATTTTAACCAGGCAGTGAAGCAAACCTGGTCTAAATCAGATCGAAAGACTTAGTTTTATAATTTGTTCAAATTTAAATATATTGCTTTATTGAAGCAACACTAGCCTAAATAGGGACAAAGGTCACTAAACCAGAACTAAACTGTGCCTAAACCAGTCCTAGGCAGTCCACATATCCAAATCCAATTCCTGGACTACAGGATGACTATAACAGAAACAAAAAACTTAACTGAAGTACCACCAGGGGCACCTATACCACAGTTTGAGCTTTTCCACAGACAGAGTATAATGGAAAAAAGTAAGCTCAGCCAGGTCTAAACCAAGACTACAGAACTGCACTAGGGCATAGGGCTTGGCGATATGGTGATATGAACTTAGTGAATTTACTGTAACAACACCAGTTAGATATTAATAAAAGAAGGAAAATAAATAGTGAAAATAAGCATATGATGAATGTTGGATTGGATATACATAGGATATGTAGTTTAAAAGGTTTAATGACGCAGTAGTCTTCTGTGTAAGTCAAACAATACAAAGTCAATTCAAATTTAAAATCAAACTCTTGGCTTAATAATATTGTGATATTCTATTTTGACCATATTGCCACACCTGGGCCCTATACTACGAAGCTGACTGAACTTAATCGGTCTCTCTTATCTGGCTGAGCAGAGCCAGACATTTGCTAAAGCTAGATTGACACTAAACAGACAAGCGTACCATGTGGAGGAAGCAGAGGAAAGCCAGCAGTGCCTCCATCGGGGGGGTAGACAGCAGTGGCCTCTTGTGGTAGAACAGTCTGTGGTGGTGCACCGAGAGCCCCGTGGCCCTCATGGCTCCCCAGTCCATTCGGCCCCGGGGAACCACGTACAGGTTCAGGGAGTGGGACGAGCTAACAGCGGCTAATTGGACGATCTCACTGTCCCGACCTGAAACACAACAGTCCAGTTTAGGGTTTATACATGGATTTTCTCCCAAATATTTTTATTTTCTACTTGAATAATTTAAGAATTACATTCACCAAAAAATGATTAAGTGTTTATTAAAGCTGTAGTCTGGAGGTTTCCTAAAATAAGAAATTGCTTCAAACTGATTCTCTGACCTATTCTAAAACAACATTAAATGACCACACAAACTCTTATTTGAAGTTGCTGTAGAGGCAAGGGGAGGAAAACCTTTGGTCAATGGTCAAGCATTTTGAATATATTTAACATTTTTCTTTCAATAAAAAGCAATATGAGATAAGCAGTTTTAATGGGTAACTACTTAAAGTGGGATATATCAAATCTAAATAACGTAATAACTAAAACATTACATTTTGGGGGGAATAAACATTAACCATTTCAAAAACTATCTCTGTTTACACAGCTTCATCCCAAAAATATAAAATAAAAAACATAGTTCTCTTGACAGCCTATCACAGGTCATCAGAGCACATAGGTTTTCATTTTATGATAAATTAATCTGTATTATTAACCAAGATAATTTATAAAGAGTAAAAATTATGAAAAATCCACAATTCACACTGGCTAGTGTTCAATTTACTGATGTTTTTTTTTTTAGGAAAAGATAATATTGTAATTTTGTGAAATGAAATGCACTGCTGCATTAGATCATCATATTAATAGCCATCTACAGTGGTATGCAAAAGTTTCCTCTGATCATTTTCAAGATTTTCCTTTATAAATCACTGGTTGTTCGGATCAGCAATTTCAGTTAAATATATCATATAGCAGACAAACACAGTGATAAGTGAAATTAAGTTTATAGGATTTACAGAAATTGTGCAATAATTCTTTAAACAAAAGTAGACAGGTGCATAAATATGGGCACCCTTGCCGTTTTATTGATATGACCTTTAGCACTGATCATTGGAACACAAAATTATTTTGGTAAGCTCATTGACCCTTGACCTACATACAACGGTGAAGCCAATTATGAGAAAGGGTATTTAAGGTGGCCAATTACAAGTTGTTCTCTTTGCATCTTCTCTGAAGAACGGCAACATGGGAGCCTCAAAACAACTGTCAAATGACCTGAAAGCAAAGACTGTTCAACATCATGGTTTAGGGGAAGGATTCAAAAAGTCAGTTTCCACTGTGAGGACATAGTGAAGAAATGGAAGACCACAGGTCGAGTTAAGGCCCGGAGCGGCAGGCCAAGAAAAATCTCAGATAAGCGGAGGTGAAGGATGGTGAGAACGGGCAAACTCAACCCACAGACCAGAAGAAGAAGATGGTGTCACTGTGCATCGTTCAACTATTCAGCGCACTTTGCACAAGGGGATGCTGTATGGGAGAGTAATGCAGAAGAAGCCTTTTCTGCGCACATGCCACAAACGGAGTCGCTTGAGGTAAGCTAAAGCACATTTAGACGAGCCAGCTTCATTTTGGAATAAGGTGCTGTGGACTGATGAAACTAAAATTGAGTTACTTGGACATAACAAGGAATGGCGGTATGCATGGCAGATGAAGAACACAGCATTCCAAGACAAAACACTTGCTACCCACAGTCAAATGTGGTGGTGGTTCCATCATGCTGTGTGGCCAGTGCAGGTACTGGCAATCTTGTTTAAGTGGAAGGTCGCATGTATTCCAGTCAGTATCAGCAGATTCAGCAGAACAATGTTCAAGAATCAGGGGCTGGATACTTCAACAAGACAACAACCCTAAACACTGCTCAAACTCTACTAAGGCATTCATGCAGAGGAACAAGTACAACGTTCTGGAATGGCCATCTCAGTCCCCAGACATGAATATTATTGAAAATCTGTGGTGTGGTGCGTCCATGCTCGGAAACCATCAAACCTGACTGAACTGGAGAAGAGACAATCTTCTTCTTTAGTTGGACCCCAACAGAAAGTCATGATAACAGACCCCACCCTGGTCTTCTGACCTGATCACCCCTTTCATCCTTTCACACCTGTATTCTAGCCAACATCCCCACCCTCTTCTTACCTTGACCCCACCCCATTTCCATCCTCCTGTGGAGCACTGTATAAATATTCAACACCAAAACTGAGATTGTGATGTTTTTACTCTGTATTGACTTTGGACACTAAAACTTTTTATTGGTTTACTCACTGAGTCCCGTGGTCTCCAAATCAAAGAATACCAGAGGAGGCCCATTCTCCGCTTCAGCCAACTGCATCTGCTCCTACAAACAAGTATTCACATCAAAGCCCATCTAGCCTACGGCGCAGTTTACCCATTTTAAAAGGTGCCAATAAATAAATAAATTTTAACAAAATTGAAGATGCTTAAAATTGACTACCTGACACCTGGTAAATGCTGTAAAGTAGTTAATCTATAGTCTAGAATACTATTGGTCAAATCTGATGCCTTAGACGCCAGGGGAGGGACTAAAGTCAAAATAATACCTACTTTACATAAAAAGAGTCAGGTAAAGCATTTTATTTTATTTTAGGAAACATACGGACTACACCTTTAACAGTATCAAGCCCTGATATTAATAACCAGGACTTGATAATAACATTAGCCAGCCTGACAAATGCTAGTAGATTTGGATTTTGGCTGGTAACACATTCACCAACCTCTTTTTAGACAGCCCGTTTAAACATATACTTACTTACTTTAAGAACCATATAGTAATTCTTTATTGGAGGAATGATAACCTTCACCGTCGTATTGGAGGAAAAGTAATTTTCTATATTGCCCCCTCTGTAATTAAACTATTTAACTTGTGGCTAGCAGGGATGCTATGGGGCTACGTCTGAACAATAGGCTACTTTCCACAGTGACCCTAATAATATCAAAACTCAATCTGCGTCTAGAAAGAGAACTACTCAACTCAACTGACATTGTGCATTTCTGCGCCAAACATACCACACCAACTCAGAGAGTACATTGACCACATCTTTCTAAACATCTGCAAAGTTACTAAAGTCTTTAAAAGTAAAAAAAATAAAATAAAAACCCACCTGGCGGAATCAAGTGACGTTTTCACAAACTGTACTTCCGCGCTTTAAATATATACATGCGCAGTACGACTCCTTCTTCTGCTCGTGATGTGTGGTGGTGTGTGGTGTGGTGCTACCCTCTGGTGGAAAAAAATGAGTCTACAGTTTCACAGTTTCAATTTGCTTTTCACATTTATTCAACATGAGTGGAAGAGAAAATTAAAATAAATAAATAAAACTGCATTAAAACCATAAAAAAGGACCAAAACTTTTGATTTACCGCCTTATAATCTGTGGTAGCTGGCAAACAACTCCCAGAATGAATATTGGATTCAAAATATGTATCCACCTTCATGGCTGTAATACAATACAGTCACACTGGTTGTTGCCCTGGGGGCTGGAACAGACTGTCAATTATGTGCCTACCACAACTAACCACACCAATCACACAATTCATGCATTCAGGCATAGTGGGTGACTTGTCTTGCTCACGGACACAACCAAACAGATTACAGCTGGGAAATTTCATTAGTGTTAAAAAGTAAAAAAAAATAAAAAAAATAGAGTGAGTGGCTTATTTTTGTATTGTTGTATTTTTATATTAACTTATTAATGCATTACTTTGAAGCTTAGTCACATTTCTTTGAGATAAATTACTCCGAGTTCACGTTTAAACTCAGAGTTGGTTCAACCAGCTTTCTGAAATAGTGAGTCAGTGACACCTAGCAACCTAAGTTTCCCTTCAAAAACATGACTTCAGACTGGAATTTGGATTAGGAAACATTTTATTTGAAACAAGACCATGAAGAAAAAGACATCAGTTCTCTGCTCGGTTTAACAGTCGTCTCTTTTCTACTAAAATCCACTGAAACATTCATAAAAATATTTCATTGTGTCAACAAAAAGATGTGTAATCCAACTCTGTGATTGCAGGTGAAGAAAAAAAATAATGCAACGTAACCAACATGTAGTGTGCCACAAGTACATAATAAAATACATTTATACATAATCACAGATTTGTACAGAAAGAGCCACTAAAATACATAGGACTGTCTTATGGTGCTATCATTCTCCACAGTTGTATCAGTGTTCTACGAGCTGTGGACAGTGCGATCCCTGTAAAAACTCAATAAATTCAGTCTTGGACTGAATGTAGTGACAGGTAAAGCAGGCTGTTTTACACATAGAAGTAGGCTCTCTTTTTAAAGGCTTCTTTTTTCAAGTCTTTCAGAGGTAGCGAGACGTCAGGCTTTAGTCTTCATGCTCTCCACAGCAGCACCTCTCCCCCTAACAAGGCTCATCGATGCTCCTTCCACCTCCCTGTGCGCTAAAAATACGTGAACTAAATGGTGATTTTAAAAGTGTCTTAGCACCACAGATCTAAGTTCTCAGTGGCGGCGAAACCTGGGTTGTCTCGGGTCTTCCAGTAGGTGTCGTTGTACAGCCACACCTCTTGGCCGCTGTCGCCAACTGATTTGCTGAAATAATGAAAACAAATTTAGTAAACAAAACATTTAGCTTGTGATCACATAGCATATCAACCAGGCATAACATTATGAACACCTGCCTAATATACAACACCTTTCTACTACCGATTCACCACTGTCCCTTCACCTCTCGTCAATTAATCAGTTAGTTAATGACAGGAGAATACTCACTAGAAGAACCTGGGAATATGCTCTTCGTTCCTCTTGGCCATCTCTTTCCTGCGTTCTCTCTGCTTCTGTTCAACCTCATCCTTCTTTTTGTCAGCCTGTTCCACCTTCCCCTCCTCCAGCAGTCTGATGACACAAAAAACACTTTGTTATGGGAAAGAAAAATGCAATAACACAATTGCACAGTGCAAAAATGGAATATCTAGATTAGTTAAAATGACTTGAATTCAGAATTTTTGTTTTCTGTTTTTTTGCAGCGACAGTACCTCTGGTCAGGTCTGTGGCGAGTGTCTGTAGGGGGTAGCACCTCCTGGAGTTGTGGGGTGAGTTCATTCAGCTCTCGGGCGTAACGGGAGAAGCCGTAGTAGTGGAAGTGGTCCCCTGGCTGCTCATCTAAACAAAAGCCCACATAAATGAGTCTTTACACAATCAAATAAAAACACATCTATTGTGTGGTGATGGTACATACGGGGCTTCCAGATGCACTTGGGAGTAGGCAGCGTGTCACAGAAGATGCCTTCGTGCCAGAAGCCTCCGAACCGATGGACCACCTGCCCGGACCTGTCCAGGACCTCCCCCTGTACTTCATTCTTGGTGTTGGTCGAGCTCCAGTACCGAGCCTACAGTAGAGATAACATTTTAGAAAATCTTATGTTAATACATTATTATTTTGCCTGTTCCCTTTCAGAGGTCTCTAACTTCGTGTCCTTTTTCACTACATCCATAAATCTCATCTTTGGTCTTCATCTAGATCTCCCGTCTGGCAGCCTTCTAGGCATTAATTGGCAATCTCTCCTCTGTACAAGTCCAAACCATCTCAATTTGGACTAGGGCTACACAATATCAGAAAAACATTTGATATCCATGTGTAATATTCCAAAATCAATATTTTTGAACGATATTGTATATTGCCCCATCCCTGGAAAGATTAACGACCATGGAATTATTATGACATATTTTATGGGGCGGCAGTGGTGCAGAGGTTAAGCGTTCATTCTGCAACCAGAGGGTAGCCAGTTCGAAGTCCCCCGCCCCATCGTATACCGTTGTTGTCTCCCTGGGCAAGACACTTAACACACATAGCCTATTAAGAAATGTGGTTGTGTGCTTGGTGTTTGATAGTTGGCAGAGAGGACGTAGGCATAGAATGGAAGCCACGCTTCTGTCAGTGTACCCCAGGGCAGCTGTGGCTACACAAGTAGCTTACCACCACCAGGTGTGTGAGGGAATGAATAATGTAATCGTCTTTGCGTCTTCAGAAAAGCGCTATATAAAACCAATGTATTATTGTTATTATTATTGATACGTATATTGAGTTTGCTGATATTACAAGAATTCTGGACACATCTGACCATCTCCAAATCATCTAACATGAGCTGTCCCTCTAATGTACTCATTCCTGAGCCTATCAAATCCATATTCTATAAACAGTACAGTGCCAGTCCATTCCAAGTGCACACTAACCTTGACAAAAGTGATCTTGCAGGTGCAGACGTCACTGTTCTTGTTGGTGATTAGAACCTCTCCGTAGTGCTCTAAAGTGCGTTGCTGGGTCAGGACGTTGTGGATACACGTCACCACCTTGTTCCATTCATAGTGGTCATTGTATCTGCACACATCCAAAAACATGCAAATATTTACTATCATCAAAAACACTACAAAAGGGTAAAGAATTAGTGGCAAGAACAAGTAAGCACTACCAAACATAAGACTATTTTTATTTGATTTATTTCGTTTATTTGACAGGGACAATGCAAATTAAACATAGTTCCAGTACAGAAAGAGTAACTGGTGTTCTGCATATAGAGTTCGTAGCTCAAGCTAATCCTCTACTCCAGTCCCTGGTTGGGCTTAAATCTAAAAGCTAAATAAGTTAACACAAATTTACATCAGGTAGCCAGACCTGGATATTCAATCCTATGAAACATGATTAATATATCAGACACCTAAATTCAATAGAAGCAGTAATGTACAGTTAGAAAAAAATAAACATCAAATATTGACAATAGATCAACAATGAGAACAGATATTGACAATAACTTAAAAGTGAGAACAAGTCTGATTTGCCTTCATCCTTTTCTTTAGACTGTTGGAAAACATATTAAGATCACTAAAGCAGGCCTATTCTATACTTTACATTAAAAAATAAATTAGGAAAAATCTGATTTTTTTTTGTTAAAAAGAAGCATGTGTGTTGTGACTACATTTTTGCAACAGGGATATTGCATTGGCTTATATAGCAATAATGTTACGATAGCTCTCATTTTATTTTATGGTCCGGTAGATTCTTATTTTTTTTTTAGATTCAATACATTTTTGTTTACTTTGCAGCATAAGTAGTTAGTTATTTTCATGTTGAATGGTAAAAGACCATATTATTTACCTGGGCAGTGTGACATTGACAGGACTAGATGAGATAACCTCGAGAGACTTGCCCCAAAACTTGTTCTTCCATCTCTGATCTGAACACACACATGTCATCAGATTTGATACATTACATGATGTATTTGTATAGAGCATTCATTAGTGAAGACTGGCCTCACCCTGCCAGAAGGTGAAGTTCTCTGACTCGGCGTGGCACGCGGAGATGGGCGGGTGATGGCTGACCTGAACAAACAAAAACAGGTAGAGTGATGCATATCTAGATAAACAGGTCACTATTAAAATTACTATGGCTGGATCTAGAGCTGTGGTCATAACACCATGACAAAAAAGTTGGTAGCAGGAAGTTCAATTACAAAAAAAAAACCCAAAACTAACACTACCCAAAACTATGCTATTTGACATCCTACATTAATCTTATTCTATCCCCCCTGAAACAATTCAAAACATGCATAACCTGTACCATTCGTGTCAAAAAACAAATAAGTGCTCAATTATTTTATTATAGTTTTTTTCAAAGGTTCAAATCTTTTATCAATCTTGTTGCCGACTAAACCAATACAATTTTGTTACAGGCTTTCAATATTTTAGGGCCAATTATACATTTTCAACCAAGAAGCTCAAATTTCTAAATCAAAGATAAAAAAAAAGTTTCAATGTAAGCCTGTGTGTCAATTTTGGATCCAAAGGGTACAAGTGTCAGTAAAATGTATTCATCAAATCTTGGTTTATGATTGACCACAGTAGTGTGTATAGTTAAATTTTAGTTGGTACCTGTTCACTGATGTAGCGGAAGCCCCTGTCATCTCTCAAACTCTCATAAGTCTCTCCCAGGACTGGGTTGAAAGGCTTGTATCGGTTCCTCCAGGAGGCCCAGGCATAACCAGAGATTGAGAAGGCCGCCACATACACCTGCAAACACAATTACAAGAACTGTTAACAGTGTAATAGTGGTACCGGTGGTACTTGGGCTCTTTCTAGTGTTCTAACCGTTTTACCATTTTCAGGCAATTTGTCTTGGTCTGGATTAGATTCAGTCCTGGTTTAGACCTTTCTTTAGCCCAGGTTAAGTTCTGGATCTTGCTTAGACCTTGTTTAGTCCCAATATGGTCCTTATTTAGTGATCCTAAACACTATGTTTTGACTTCCATTTTATCCCTTGCGAAGGAGGTAGCTGGGGTTCAAATGTTAAAAGGAGGTTACAAGAGGCCAAGAGGTAGACCAAAGAGAGTAGGGGTTAAAGGTAGTTTGGTGGCACAAATTTGTAATCGTTTAGACCCAATATGGTCCTAGTTAAAACCTGGTGTAGTCCCCGTTTTGATCCAATTATCTCTGGTTTAGTGTTTGGTTTGACCAGTTTTTGTCCTGTCCCCTTTTTTATGTTAAGACCTAAATGTAGGCCTGTTTTAGTCCTGGCATAGTCCTGTTTAAGACCTGATTTAGATTTAGTTTGTATGAGAGAAGAGGGTTAGCTGGAGACAGATCTGTGAACACCTCTGAAGGGAACAGTTAGGATTGAGTTGGTACCATTCTCTCGTAGGGGTCATCGGTGTGGTTGGCAATGTCCAGCAGTTCGGTGTACTCTAGCTCCTCACTGACCCTCTGCAGGAGAGACAGGGGTTCATTGAGGGCCACGGGCATGGACACTCGGGACAGGTCCTTCCCGATGTTGTTGTACAGGATGGACATGACGCCAATGTGGCTATTATCAGTGCAGTGCGCGGGCAGAGTGGTGCGGCGACCTGAGGAAATATACAAAATATGGGTTTAAAACAACTTCCACTATTTGCAATAACCATATCAGCCATACACATTTCATTGGATTGGGTATTGAATGCCTGAATGTCTCAGCTGTTTTCAGAGTACATTTTATTACACTTTATTTTAAACTTCTCTGGTATCTCTGGTATCATCAGTGATGTAAGATTTCATAGTTTTGATTATGTCATGGATTAGACCTGGTTTAGTCCTGAATTGGTCCAGCCTTAGACAGTGTTTAGTTCTGATTTAGACTTGGTTTAGACATGGTTTAGTCCTAGACCACACCAGTGAGCCCGTTAAGACTCTTTAGACCTGGTTCAATCATGCACCCCAGTTGGCCCCTGCATAGACCCTATTTAGTTCTTGTTACAAACGTATTTAGACCTAGTTCTGCACTAGTTTATTTTGGGTTAAGATCAAATCAGTTGCAAAATGCTCCACCACAGCTCATTACAACCCAGTAACTTACCAGTATCGGCGTGCTCCGGACGCTTGTGCTGTGCATTGTTTAGACTGTCTTTGTAGTTTAGTGTGGCAGCAGCTGAACAAAAGCAGATGATAAAATATGTATTGAATTTAATGTCTTCATATTTGGCTTATATTTAGCCTATAAACCGTACAGTGTCCTTCCTCAGGCTCTGATGTGCTGGTGGTAGTGATGTCACTTAGTCCGGACTCATCTGAAGCTTCTGCCTCTGAAGAGCTTTCACAGATGATCACTTCACTGGCATCGAAGTACTCAGCCATGGAATCAGCCACGGAGGGGGGGCGCTGGCTGTGACGGCTCATGGACGGGGTCCTCTGTGAGGGGAGAATGGAAAAAAATTTGAAATCAGGAGGGAAAATTTATAGAAACACACAATACTCTTTGGGCTGCACGATTAAAAAAAAAAAGCTTAATCTGACCCTGCTCTATGATGTAAAGTAATTCCTCCCCTGGCCTCTACAGCAACATCAGCTCAGACTTTGTACCCCAATAGCCAATACCAATAGTAGTCAAGTTTGATTTTAGTCCCTCCACTGGCCTACAGAAAACAAACTTTACATGATAAAGCGGGCTAAGAGAGTCAAGTTTAAGCATTTATTTCAGAAAAGTTTTCAGGAAAGTTGAAATTTGCAACAACAATATGACCTGTGATTTTTAAAAGTTGAATTTCGGTATTTTAACAGTCTTTTGAGATGTGTGTGTGTGTAATATATACACACACACACACACACACACAGACTATTCACAAAATGTTTGGGATATTTGACTTTCATATTAAGTTACAGAATGCGCATAAAATGCAATATAATCCACTATAACTTGCTACACTGATACTCTTTTTTGACTTTTTTACAATTTTTACCCAAAAGTCAAATATCTCTAACATTTTGTTATTAGTATATACAAAGGTGTAATATTAATTGCAATATATTGTGCAGCCCTAAAGTCCACCATAATAATTCCAGTGCCATCAGTGCTTCCCTTCCACCATTAGTAACAAAGGATTAATTCTATATGGACAGCATTTCACCCCAATCAACCATCTGACACAATAAATTTGCAGTGAGATGCCTGACAGGGGAGGGGTTAGAGGCTGACCCAGACAGTACCTGGTCGGGCTGGACGGTACAGAAGGATTCCTCGGATGAATCAGAGGACAGGGAAAAGGAGTGCACTTTGGTCAGACGAGACTGAATATCAAGCTAAACACAAAGCAACACACAGGCATGAGGCGCCAGCACACAAGGATACAAGGACAGGTGACGACCACAGGACCTATAGCTGCTGTGCTCTATTATCTCACACGTCTCACATCAGGGATATTAGTAGGGGTGGGTGATGTGGCAATAAAGAATTTAATTGTGATATGAAGTTATAACAATCTACTACTTTGGGAAGATCATTGAATCGTGATATAGTGCATTCATTTATGATCTGCATAAATGCTCTTACTTTAATAACAAAAGCATCTCAAACGAATTAAGATGAACACAGGAATGGATGTACATTGAACTTTTAGATAGCAGTAGTCTTCTGAGTAAATTGTGATAAAACTGAAATTATCTTGGCTTACAAAAGCTGATTATATTTTTACCATATCACCCACCCCTAGATATTAGTATAGATTTAGCTACATTTTATTAATATGCTTCTCAAAATGGAAACAAAAATGGCTCAATGCTTGCCTTAAATTTCCAGGGTTTACAATTATACAGTAAATTCTAATGGTTGCCAAAATAATAGTCCAAACCATGCATTAAAATCATAAAGACAGGTCATATTGTCATTGCAAATAGTAGCGCTTGTACAAACCATATATAACCATAATATATGTCCTTAATGCATTTTTAAAATTGAACAATATTGATTACGTTCAGTGTGAATATGTTTTTTTAACTTCATAAAAGATTTCATGAAAGTTTGTAAACTAAGAATCAACAGACAATGCTGTTTCTCCAACAGAAATTTCTCATTTAAACTCAGAGTTGCTCCAGGAAGTAGGGCGATTGCATGCATGTTTCATCTGCCAACCAGATCCCAAAGCAATTGACAATAGGTCACAGCAGAATGACATGCATTAGCTCCACAAGAGAATCAAACAGCTTTGATGAATCATGCAAAAGCAACAGTGGACATAATCAGGGCGACAAGTTTCACTGTAACACAAAGTCTAGTTGTGCTTTTGTTCAGAGGTTGTTGAGGAAACAGGCGGTGTCTGTCCTCCCAAAAAAAACTGACCTGACCTGCTCCACGGTTTCACACCACACTCAAGGGCTTGGCATCTTTTGTTAAAACAATCTCTGTGCCACTAAACCACGGATGTACGAGGAGACATGTATGGTTTTAAGTTTTGTTGAGTATGTCTGTAATTCGTGCTTGATGTACCTCTGACAGTGTGCTACAGAGAGTGGCGAGCTGCTGGGAGGTATTCTGTCTCATGTCCGGACCCGTCCATGCCTGCCTCAGCCTCTCTCTCTCCAACGCCAGCACCTCATGGACCGACTTCAGAGAGGTGTGCACTGCAACACGAGAAACACACACTTACAATCTTCATCCTAAGAATAATATGAGTAGAGTACAGTTCATTTAAGGTTTAATGTCATACCCCTTTGAGATACAGCACAGATCTCCTGGTGCAGTTTCTTGGCCTCTGGAGAGGTGACTTGAGGATTGGACAGTTGAGAATAAACGTATCCGGGAATAGATGGGACAGAGGCGCCCAAACTAGTGGTGCTGCCCAATGTGCCTGGGGGATACTGAAAGACACACCAAAAAAAAAAAAAAAAAAAATCACACTCATATAAAAACATAATCAATAAATATATTTTTTATACTGTACAATTTAAATACAAAAACCTACCATTCCGCCCATGGCCTCAACTCTTGACAGTGTCCTGGCGTGACCACTTTTGTGACCACCCTTCTTCTTTGGTTTCTCCAGAGTCAGATTCTAAATAATATGGTAGACATAGATCATCTTTAGTACAGCACATATTCTTACATACTATAATCTAGGGGTTAGATACAGCCAGCTCACGATTTTGTTCCATACATACTACAGGACTCTCAGTTCGGTGCAATCACGATAGCAAATATATTTATGATGTAATGCTAAATTATTCATTAGTAACACCCAATTTAATCAATTTAATAACTAGACAACAAATAAGACAAGGTAGCATTTTATTTCATATAATAAAGCCATATGTATTTTAGATAGTCTAACTGTTTGAGTGTTGTGAATAGCCTTATGGTTTTACTTGCTGCTAGGATAGTTGCCAGTCTATCATCTTTCTGTGTTCTGTAGTAGTTCGGTGAAGAGTTTGGCCAGATTACTTCTAGCAGCTCTTGCACGTGACCCATTTTATCACTACATTGACCATGCATGGACTCACTGCAGACTTCTCCCTCTGTGAGTGAGGAACTTTTATTTACTTTTGGGTAGAAAATGTTCATTACATTTCTACATTAATATTGCAGCATATTGTGAAAGTAGGTTGTTTATGTAGAATCAGGTGAAATAATGTATAGGTTATATTGTATTTTAACATTCTGGATTTTTAACCAAAAGTCAATTATCCCTAACTTTTTGTGACTAGTGTATATTGCGTGTATTTACCTGCATGCTTATGCGCATCTCCAGGTCTGTGCTGGTGATGGGCAGGCCTCCCTCCAGCCAGTGGAGCCTCTGGACCAGCTGGGCCAGTTCTGTCAACTCTGTCTGACACCGGGACAGCTCTGAAGGGACAGTTCAAAAAGTCACACCAAACGGTATGGGCCCAAATAAGTGTCTTTATTTGAGATCTTTTAGTGCTGGTTTTGATTGAGCTTTGACCAAAAAAGGTTAGTTAGTTACTTTACTAAATCTAATTTTCTGAATATTGCACTTTTATTGAAAAGTTATTACAGACACAGGTGTAATCCGTAAATTTAGAATGAATATATGTACAGTACAGACCAAAAGTTTGGACACACCTCATTCATTCAATGAGTTTTCTTTATTTTCATGAAAAGGCAAGAAATCCCACTTATTAACCCTGACAGGGCACACCTGTGAAGT